>PVKY010009188.1:0-13495 GCA_004027775.1 Bradypus variegatus
GTGAGGTTTGCAGGCTGCCCCATCCCCCGGCCAAACTGAGCCTGCGGGCGAGTGCCCGGGCTGGCTGCCCGACACCAGGCTCATGTGCCGCCCGCAGCTGCCCCCGACTGAGACCAGCCTGTCACTGCAGACCCTTAGAGGGGACGCCAGGGGGGCCTGCCCCTCCCAAGGGCAGGGTGGGAAGCTGAGCCAAGCTCTCACCCGAGCTGGCCACACCCCTACCCGGACGCTGATGGCTTCTGCCAAACGTGTGGGTGCCCAGAAAAGGCCTCCATTGCAAAGCACAGGCAAACACCCAGCGCACAGGGCCGTCGCCCAGTGAGCAGATGCACGACGAGCCGGAAAAGTTCCAAGGGCACCTCCTCACAGATGTCCCTATAAACCGAGGCGGTTCATGAGTCCACAGCTGGCACTGCATCTCGCGGCATCCGGGGTGACCGTGGGCTTCCCACCTGCTGGGCAGGCAGGCGGTCAGCTTTATCGCATCAAAACCTCGGCCAAGGCACGTGAAAAGCTGCTCGACGCCACTGGTCACTGGGGAAACGCAAATCAAAGCCACAGTGAGATGCCTTTTCACACCCACTAGGATGGCCGTCATTTTAAAAGTGGAAAGTAGCAAGCACGGGTGAGGAGGCAGAAAAACTGGAGCCCTTGCGGCTGCTGGAGAGAAGGTCAAGTGCTGCCCCCGTGGGAAACAGTTTGGCGGTTCCTCGAAAGCTGAAACATAGTCGCCATGTGACCTGGAAAGAACACTTCTTGGTATTACCCAAGAGCAATGGAAAGAGGTGATCAAACAAAAGCTTGTATGTGAATGTTTGCAGCAGCCTCATTCACAAAAGCCAAAAGGAGGAACAACCCAAAGGTCCATCGGCTCACGCGTGGAGAAACCAAATGTGCTCTATCCAGACAATCAAAGATTGTTCAGCCATAAGGAGGAATGACTTTCTGATGCTGCGACACAGATGAACCTCGCTCCGCGATGTAAGCCAGACACAAAAGGACACAAGTTGTTTGGTTCCAGTTCCGAGAATTGTCCAGAATAGGCAGATCCGTGGAGCCGAGGGCAGATCGGAGGTTGCCGGGGGAGGGCGGGCTCCCCACGCTGGCTGCGCACCGGCGCGAACGTGCTGAAAGCCGCCCAAGTGCTCACTTCCGAACGGCTGATTTTACATCATGTGAATTTCACCTCGATTTTAACCGAAACAATCTTTCTAAAACTGCACCCTCCCTGCAGGAGCAAACCCCACCCGCCAATGGCCACCAGCCCCCACCCAAGCGTCAGGCTAATCGGCACTTCTAGCAATTTGGGCCCCGGGCGCTGGTTCTCATGGGTCATTGCTTGGTCCCCGGGCGGCACCATGGTGGCCACTGCAGGTGGCACACGGACCATGAGATCCAGCCCAGCGTCCTCAGTGCCCCGCGGCCATGAGCCCTGATGGCCGCCTGCCCCGGCCGCCCTCCTGTTTGCGTGGGAGTCTCCTTGGAAGGGGCCGGTCCATGCCCACATTTCCCTCGCTGTCCCCTCCCATGTGGACGCATCTGCCCTCCAAGCTCACCATGGCCCGAGACAAATGGCCGGGAGACCAAGCGGCCCTCGGTCAGCTCCCCTGCTGCCCGGCAGACCCGGAGGACACACTGCGCCTGGGAAGAGGAGGCTCCACTAAAGTTCTTCGAGTTTCCTGAGGCCAAGGCCCCTCTGTAACGTCTCCACAGAGAGCCCACAGGCTGCACGGGGACAGGCTAGCCATGGGGGTCTTGGGGGGCAGTACCTGAGGACCCTACCGGGGCAGAGGCAGGTGTCAGGACCAGAGAGCCAGGTGGAGGCGCCGCCACCATCCGGTCTCCCCGAGGCCCTTCCCCGCACTGTCGCTGGGCTGCCCTGACCGCAGGCACAGCGGGTTTCCTTCCTGAGGGGCGTGCGCAGCCGCTGTCCCGCTGAAGCAGGTGGGCTGGGGTGGCAGCCTGGGAGACAGACCCCACACGCCGCAGCCGGCTCTGCTCTCCAAGGGTCCCCGGACCTGCCGCGGGGGCTGTCGTCGCAGGGTGGCCAGTGGGGGGAGCAGAGTGGGCAGCGGTCACTGTTGGGTCCCCAGACAACCCCTACAGGGATGGCGGCCCAGGCCTGCTTGGAAGGAGACTGAGGGATGGGTGGTTTTTCCCGCTCAGTTTCCAGACCTTGGGTAGCGCTCCGGACACTTTTGCAACGTAAATTTCTGAATGAAAACCCGGGCCGGGCCTGAATCCCGAGACAGGAGGCTGATTTCAGCCAGAAAACAGGAAGGTCCCGGCTGCCTGAGGGGACCGGAGTCCCCGGGTTGAACTGTGTCCCCCGGGCACTGTGGGGAGACAGGGCCAAGGGGACCCCAGAGCCACCGGGAGAGGGTGCATGGGAGCCCCCCAGCAGGGGTGGGGGATGCAGGCAGCCATGGGGCCGGGATGACACACAGAGTGACAGTGGGACAGTGAAGAAGGCGGGAGGGTATCGGGGCACGTCTGGGCCCGGAAAGGACCTCCATGGACGAGCCCTGTCTGCTGGGCACCTGCCCCCCAGAACCCCAGCCACTGCCCGGAACCCTTCCGTCCTCTATTCCTAGGAAAGCTGCCTTTCCACACCCTTAGGCCACACTTTGGGAGGAAGGAGGTGTCTGCGTCAGGAGCCCCGGAGCTCTTGTGTCAGCGCCCCAGGGGCAAAGGGCGAGGGGCTGCTGGACATCTGGGTGGCAGGTTAGCTGGTGGAGGATGGGGGAGCTTTCCTCCCCGCAGGCTGAGGTGGGGAGAACAGAGAGGAAGCCAAACGGTTTCCTTTGACTACATCTGGCTAAGACGAGGCTGCCACCCCACCGAGCCTGGAGGGGCCTCCTGGCTGGAAAGCCCACTTGCCTGCAGAGGACAAGGGTCCTGACCTTCCCAGGTGTCCCCAAAACCACTGGGAATCGGAGCAGACCCTACAAAGTTACGGCCGCCCCATAACAAAGCGCAGCCAGCAAAGGACAGTAGCAGGCACCCCCGGCACCATGCAGAGGGGATGTGTGCAGACTGGGGGGGCTCCCAGGGTGCCCCGGGCTGGAGCACATGGGAGTTGGGGAACCCGGGCCTTTCCAGTAGAAATTAGTTTCAGCCAGCTCACCTCATGGCCAAGGAAGAAACAGCAAACCCATGTCACAGCCTCCTGGCCCTGTTGTCACAGCCCCCTGCAGGGCTGCGGTGGCAAATCAGGGGAGCAGGGAGAGGGCCCCCCTCTTCGCGGGTCTCTCCTGAACTGGAACCAGGGCCAGTGCAGGGTGCTCTCTGCCCACTGGGCACAGCAGAGTGGCCTGTCCATGCCCACCACCCGCGCCCACCCCATGCCCCTCCACCCCTTATCTGGCCCCTTCTGCACCCATGCCACACAGGACTAGCCGTGTCAACTCCCCAGCCCCCCCTCCAGGCCCTGTCCTGGCGTCGGAGACTGCACCGGCTCCGTCACGGCATCCCGGAGCCCGGGGGGGGCTGCCCGGCGGGTTCTTGGAGGGACTCAGCGCAGGAAGCCGGCGTGGGTACAAGCTCCCTACAGGCCGGCCACAGGCACCACAGTTTCGCCCACGAGGATCCACTGACCCCCACTCAGGTCAGAGTCCGAGGTGGAGGCGAGAGGCTGGGCCCCGCAGGCCTGGGTTGACTCTGTGGCCCGGGCTCGCCACCCTTAGTAAAGCGCCAGCCCGGCGGCCCCCAGCTGCCTCCCAGGCCGAATGGTCGTGAGTTAGTGATTCCACGGTTGGCTTCTGCCAGAATGTGCTCGAGTTCCTCACCCACAAGGGCGGAGAAGGGAGGATATCAGGGTGAGCCCCCCGGGGTGCGCTGGCTGCAGGGTCACAGTCCTCCGCTCGCGGAATCCTCGCCGCCCCTCGCCTTCCCTACGGGGCGAGGAGCAGAGGTTGCAGCAGGCGGTGTGGCTGCCCAGCGTGTGACCGGGCCCGAGCTCGGCCCGTCCCTCATCGTCCCACCTCTAAAGGCACAGATAAAAATGAAAAAAAAAAACAACACCATAAACCAAAAAGCACAGACCTCCAAGCTTTAAAAATACCATACCCTAAACCGATAGGCTGAGCACAAGGAGAGAAACGTGCAACTATGACGCTCGAGAGCTGCTGTCGAGAGCTGCTGCTAACGGGCGTGGGGCCTCGCGGGAAGACCACAGCCACGGAGAGATGGGGGCGCGCAGACGTTAGCTGCACCCCCGCCCGCCAGCCAGTCACAGGGAGCGCGGCTCTAGCGCTTTCCCACTTGCCAAATGGGCAAGGCTTTGTGAGCGACCTGGTGGCTTGAGCTGCTCTTCCAGAGGTACACACCCCCCTCCCCAGCCTGCAAATAGACCCCAGTGCCTTGCACACAGCAGGTGCTCAGAAGTGCTCATATGCAAAGGGAGGTCGGTGGCTGGATGGACAGAGGGTGGGGGGCTAGCCGGCCTTCCCCCCACTCCCGGCCCGGGACCACGGAGGAACGGCCTCCCGAATTCTCTGCCAGCGGCCTCTGCAGCCTTGTGTGCACGTCATGGACACCAGCTCCGCAGGGTTCACAGGCTCCCCCTGGCCGGGCCCCTGCACCTGCCCCGCTCCCCCCAGCAAGGGGGGGTCAGGCCTTTCCCGCCCGCACTGTCCAAGCAGCAGGGGCCGTCGTGTGGATCCAGGCGATTCCTTCCAAGCAAAGTCCCTGCTTTGCTACAGGGAAACCCGGAGAGAAGGCCTTCTCCCCCATCCTCGAGGCCACCGGCGTTTCCAGGTTCAGTGCCTGCAGAGGAGCCTCCAGCTGCAGCCACCAAGTGGCTGAGTGGCCAGCTCTGCCCCTCCGGTGCCCAGGACGGAGAGAAGCTTCACAGGGGAGCCGACAGGATGGTTAAACCACTGCCAGGATACCCCTGGGGCTGGGGATACGGCAGCCTCTGGCGCTGATTTCATATCGGTTCAAGTTACCCCAAAATAGAGGCATCTCCGCCTCCCCTGAGCCGGGCCTGTGCTGGTAGGCTCCTTGCAGGCACAGGGGACCCAGCTGCCAAAACCCAATCCCATCCAGAAAGGTCACTGAGTGGGGATCTGGGCAGGGGGACCCTGCTGTGGGCATGTGGATCCACTCAGTGGAACGGCACAAAAATGTATAAATGAGTATTTCAAACCAAAAATAAAGGAGAAAGGAAGGAAGGATTTAAAGGGTGTGTGGTGTCTGCAGAGACAGAATGCAGCTCCAGCAAGCTCCCTGGTCACGCAGTTCCCGGCCCACCCTCGGAGCCCTTGGCCTGGTCTGGTGTCCTTTCCACGGGGACACCCTGCGGTGGTCAGCCCGGCCCCTCCTGGCCTTCTGGGTGCCCCTGCCCCGCCCTGCCTGGTCCCAGAACCCACCACGACGTGAAATCAGCCACAGCCTGGCCCGCCTGCCAGCCTGAGATTCTGGAAAACCGTCCTGGGCCTGTGGAAGGTTCTCTCTCCTGCGGCTCCAGTTGAAGACGGCTGGATGCGCCTTGCTGGGGCCTGCCTGGGCCGGGGAGCCGGGAGGGAGGGGACGTCCCGCAGGCTGCAGCCCAGACACCGCGCCCCGCGGCTCCAAATTCAACCTGACTCAGCACGGCCGGGATCAAAAGCGCCCGCTGAGGGCTCTGCAGCCGCCGGGGCCAACTTAAAGCATCAGCCTTCGGGGCTGCTGGTGCTGCGCCCCCATTCCCCACCAGCAAGGCTCAGAGCTGCGAAGAAACCCGGCAGAGCTGCTGCCTTCTCCCAGGCAGGCCCGGGCAGGGTGTCAGCGACAGGGCACAGTGTAAAGACACAGTGGGTTGTGGGAGTGTACGATGGGTGATGTACGTACGTATGAGAGAAAGACACACACCAAGAGGCAGAAAGACCATGTGACACGTAAAGACAGAATATATTACGTCAAGACAGTGTATCATGAAAATACGCAATGAGTGATATAAAGCTACAATGTAAGACAAAGACAGTATGTGACATAACGATATGTATCGGGTACAGAAGCAATGTATGAGTGTGTAACTTACAGTGTAAAGGTATGTATGGCAAAGATACAATGTTTTACAGAAAGATACAACGCATGATGTAGAGATACAGCCTGTCGCCGAGGGGGCGGAGCTAGGCCTGCCCGGGGGTGGGGGCCGCGAGCTGGGTGACGGCTGGCACGGAGGGGTCAGCCTGCCCCGGGCATTGTGCTGCCTTGGCAGGGCCCAGGCCCACGCTGGGCCCCTGGCGCTGGCTCCTTCCGAGACTGTCGGGGGCAGGGCTGTCGCGGAGGCTGAATCATTCCGGGGGGAGCCCAGGCCTGGCCAAGGACAAGTCCCTGAGCTCAGGCCAGAGGCCACATGGTCCACAGAAGCCGTCGAGCAGCACGCTGCAGGTGTTCAAACTACACCCACTGTTCCCCTCATCTCCCAGGGTGCTGCACTTCAGATGGCACCAAATCTAATCATCCTACAGGCCAGCCAGACATATATTTTCATTTTCCCTAAATGTTACCACCCTGTCACCAACATCTGCAAGATTTGGGAAATTTTACACATTGTGTCCTCTGACATCCACCTCCTGCCCGACTGACACCAGAAACATCACACATTCCAGCTTAGCCAGATGTGTTCTCTGACAAGGGGCCTGCCACTGCGACGCGCTTTACCTTGGTCTCTCGCAGGTAAGAGCTGGCAGAGCCCAGGCCAAAGAGCAGGCTGAGAGGAGAGCAGGCTGCTGTGACCCAGCTCTCACGGGCACCCTGCGCGATCCCATCTCCACCAGGGCTCCCCAGCTTCCCCGCCTGAGCATCCCCCACGGTCACAGAGGCCATGCCCTCGCCAGTGCGCCCTGAGACAAGGACGCTCGCTTCAGGGAGACCCACAAGACCTGGGTTTGCCCGGCTCCATCCGCCACCAGCCACGAGGTCCCGGGAAGTCCCCACCCCTCCAGGCCTTGGTCCCCCTCTAGAAAAGGCAAGGTGGGAGGAGATGGTCTCTAAGGTGCCCGCTGTAGCCAGGCCCTGGAGGGGCATGGAGACCTTTGGGGCGGGGGGTCTACAGCACCCTCCTGAGAAGCAGCCGGGCCACCCGCGCCACCAGAGGGCCGAGCAGTGAGGGTGTCATGGGGGGTCCTCCCTGCGGACCACAGCTTCCCCTCCCAGCCCAGTGCCTGCCATCTGCCTCCGCGGGCCTGGAGCACTCCTCTGGGCAGTGCTGCCACCACGCCAGGGACACAGAGGCTGCACACCACGCACAGGACCTTCCTGCCCCCCGGCCCAGACAACCAAACCTTTCCAACAGTCGGGACAAAGAGAGAACTAGTGTTTGGGGCCAAAAAAGAGAGTGTATGTGTGTGCATGTGTGCATGTGTCTGTGTGCATGCAGTGCATATGTGTGCACATGTATGTTATCTTGTGTGCATCCATGTGTGTGTGTGCATCCATGGATGCATGTGTGCACACATGTGCACATGCCTGTCTGTGTGCACATGTATTCATGTGTGCTTCTGTGTGCTAGCATGTGCACACGCATGTCTTGTGCAGGCACGTCTGTGTGCATGCATATGTATATGTGTATTCTTGTGTCTATGCACATGTGTGCATGTGTATGTCTGTGTGCACGTGTGTGTCTGTGAGCACACATGTGTATTCTTGTCTTCGTCTCTGTGTTCATACCTGTGCATGTGTATTTTCTAAAGCCAGGCCAGGAACTCGGTGGCATGTTTCTGGCACCCGGGTGCCCCCCTCCACCCCAGCAACCCACAGTCTGTGCACAGACACAGATGAGTTACAGTCCTTCTAGGTTTCCTTGCTCAGGCCTTGCCCCCCTCGTTCTTTTGAAGGAAAACAGGAGTACCTGAAAAACAAGTTTTGCTGAAATTCAAAACTATCTAGTGAGGTCTGGCTCCGCAGCTGAGCCTGCGGTCCCCGCTGTCGGTCAGGGTGCTTGGCGACCAGTCTTCCCCTGCAAACAGTCATGTCCTTGGGTGAGCCCTTTCCCGTTGGCCCCAGTCTGACGTCCCCGGGCGGCCTGGGCACCTCCAAGGGACAGACACCCACGGGCAGCCATCCCCACAGGCCCACTGTTGGGGTGGGGGGCCCCAGGGCTTTGGGGCAGGGTCCCCAGCTTCAGGCAACCAGCCTGGCGCTGCAGAGCTGCGGGTGGGGGGCCTGGGGGGCCTCTCAGCCGACTAAGTCACCCACTAAACAAAACCTCCAGTGGGTGTGCTGACACTAGAGCTCAAGTGAATCCACTAAGTCCTAACAAGGGACAGGAAGGTCCAGGTGACCCCAAGGCATCCCCCGCCTTGGCATTTATTTCCTTCTCCTCAAAATAAATGTGTGTGGGGGGTTGCCGCTGTCTGAGAACACATCCTAAACCCAGGGCACACTGCAGGGCTCACATGCCAGGGCTGGCACACCAGGGCTGGCACACCAGGGCTGGCACACCAGGGCTGGCACACCAGGGCCCAGGTGCTGGGGGCAATTGTCCTCCTTTAGAGAAAAGGCATTTGGGGCAACAGCTGAGCTCAAAGGCCTTTAACTTTAAGCCTCATAAATGCGGAAAGACCCATTACCCCCACTTCGCAAATGAAAGGCCTGAGCAGACAGAGTAGGGCTGCCCACACTGACAACTGGGGACCCTGAAGGGAGAGAAGGTCTCCCCACCCACCAGGGCTCCCCTTACCCACGGGAGGGACATGGGGTGGCCGTTCAGTGAATTACAGCCTCCTGCCTGCTAGTGTGGCAGGGACACTGGGGCCCCCCCACTCGCGTTTCCACCTGGCAAATGAGATGGGAGAGCTGAGCCAGCCCAGTGCCGGAAGGGCTCTAACCTTGTGGGGTCCTTGGGAAGGTTCCACGAGAGAAGTTGGGGGTCCTGGCTCCCCCCATATGACAACAGCAGGAGGGCCACATGGAGTGCCAGGCAGGAAGACAACAGGGACCCCTGACCATTCTGGAAATCCACAGACACACCGCACTGGGGGACCCAGAGGGCACCCCCCACATTTATTGGGGAGCCTGGTCTGCAGAGTGGAGCCGCCCCCGGTATGGGTGATGGCAGCCACCAGGGAACACCCTGGGGACCACCTCACTGTCACAGACACACTGGATGGACCCGAGCCTCCTGCACGACAGCCGGAAACTGAGGCCAGGAGAATCTGGGCCCCTGGCTCAGGCGCCGTTGGTCCGACCCCTAGGGAGGCCTCGCGGGCCCCAGATGCTTTTTCGAGGGCTCTGAAAGCGGGAGCCGCTCGCCGCGGTTCCTCGGGTGTGTGATTACGGGGCGGGGCCGACACGCGCACAAAGTGCTGCTCAAGAGTCACAGCGCGGCCCCCAACCCTGAACCCCAAAACTAAAAAGCTGAAGGATGCCTCTGCCAGTGCAGCAGACGCAGAGACCAGGAAAAAGCCGGCATTTTTGGTTAGAAAAGTGTGCAAATCAGCAAACCGGACCTCAAGCCTTTGCTTCCCAAGGTTGGTTTTGCATGTTTCTAGAACAAATTGCTGTGTTTATTGGGGCCAGTTCTTCGGGGTTTCACTCGCATTAGCTCTTCTCCCAGCAACATCAGGAGGGGCCAATTGCTCTGCCACTATAAGTCTGTTTCAAGGGGACTGAGAAACAGTGACTCAGCCGGAATTCCTGGCAGGAACTGGAGTGGGGGTGGGGGGTTGGGGGCTCCCTGGGGGAGGGGTGGGGGGAGCACTCAAGCCCACACTGAGCCTGCTTCCTGCCTTAATCTCCAGTGATAGAGGAAGCCACATTCCATTGCAGATGCCACAGAGGGGGCCTTCCCATCCCAGGGGGCTGGAGATGGCGGCAAAACCCCCTCCCTGCAGCCACAGGCCTGGGACGGATGGAGCTGGCGTGCGCCCCTTGTTCAAGCTCTCCCTGCAGCCCATGTGGATGCCACAATTAACCCTTAGATTTCAGGACTTCACTTCACCGACGCTCCCTGGCAGACCCTTTTTCATGTTATTTTTCTACCCCCAGGATAGAAACCAACAGCCTTTACCTCCTCTCTCCCTAACCATACGGCTCCTCAAGCTGGGGACCGGGCCCCCTGCGCCTGCACTTCTCCGTATCTTATGACCATAACAGAGGCTTTGATTTTACAAATCTTGGCATGTGTGGCAAGACTGACGCCCTGGCCTGTCCCTCTGGGCACCCCGTGGCCACATGGAGGCAGTCAGCGGGGCACCCCGAAGTGTCCCTTGGGTGGCCGGTTAGGATAAGGCTCTCCCCTAACGCATCTCTCAGGTTCAGCAGGTTGCAATGCTCAGCTCTCCCCAGGTAACACGGGCTCCGCCCAGCAGGCCACCAGAGGCAGTTTTCTGAAGGGCTGTTTATAAGGTGATTACTTCTTTAAAAGGTCTCTGCTGTCATTTAACCTGGTGACCAAGCTGATTGGAAACAACCAACTTCCCTCCATTCATTTTCTCTGTCCGGCCAGCTGTGGCCAGCAGGTGTGCCTGGCTGGGAGGGCTTACGGTTGACTTCTGCTTTCCTTCCAACCCAGAAGAGGCCCCCGGATGCTCTACTTCCATCCCTGAGAACAAACCCCGGGGCTCCGGGCGGTGACGGGCACCTCCTCAGGGCCCGGGGAGAAGAGGAATCAGCGGCCGTGGTGGGGAAAGGCTTCGCAGAAACTGATGACAAAGGAAGTTTAAAAAGGGGTCCCAACAATGGGACTGGGGCAAGGCAAGGGGACCACACTCCCCTTTGTCCAGTCTGTGGATGGATGATTAGAAAAATAGGGGAAGGAAACAAACAAACAAATTGACAAGGTCACTCAGTGTTCTTTTTCTCTATTTTTTTTTCTTTTTTTCTTTTTCTTTCACTTTGATTGTCCTTTTTCACTTTGGGTTGTTGGGCTTGTTGTTTTTGTAAGTGTGCAAATGTAGGGGTCAGGGATTGATTTAGGTAATGAACATACAACTATGTAATGGTACTGTGAACAATTGAATCTACGATTTGTATTATATGACTCCCTGGCATCTGAATATATCTCAATAAAATGAAAAAAAAGGGGGTCCCAAGAGAGCGAGCCTGGCAAGGGCCCCGCTCCCCTGCCTGGCCAGGCCGGCGCACCGCGCGCTCCGGGCATTGTTCTCGGGAGGGTCGCGCTCCGCGCATCAAAGGGGACCGCGCAGAACCCGACACCGCTGCAGGCTCAGGGGCAGGGCGACGCACAAAGGCCTGGGGAGACCTGTGGAGTTTGCCTCCAAGTTTGGGAACTCCACGCTGACGGGCCGTTCTCCGCCGTCTTCCGGGAGACCCGCAGGGGCGGCCCCGCGATCGTTCCCGGGACCCTCTCGGAGCGCTCGGGGAGCGCAGCAGAGGCCGGCGCGACGCAAGTGGCGGCGACTCAGGCCCGGCGGCCGGTGCCCCGGCGCCCTCGGAGCGCGCGTGGAGCGACCACCACCAGGACTAGGACCACGGCCACAGCCCACGGCCCCGCTGGCCACCGGCCGGCAGCCTGGCCTCCAGCTCACCAGCTTCCCCGCGGGACCGCCGAGATCTGGTAGTACCTTCGAGGAACTCCGGGACGCGGGCGGCCTCGCACCCCGCCCCGCCTGGCCCGCACCCGGCACCGCGCGCGCCGAGTTGGCGCGAAGTCCCCGCGGCCGAGGAATGAATGGCCGGCGGGACTGCGGGGCTCGGACACCTCCCGGCGGCCACTTGCGCGAGCGTGGGCCGGGCTGGGGTCGCCGCCTCCGAGCACGAAAGCGGGCGCGCTGGGGCGCCGGCACCATTGCCGCCCGGGACCGGCCGGGGACCCGCCCAAGGGCGGCAGGCAGAGCGGGGGCACTCCGCGGCGACCTTTCGCGGCCGCAGAGGCCCGGGCCGGGGTCGCACGCGGGGTTCGGGTCCTACCTGGCTCCGCAGAGGCCGCGCCGACGCCGAGCAGCAGAACCAGGAGCGCGAGCTCCTCCAGCGGGCACCGCCGCCGCCGCCGCAGCCGGGGCCACCTGCGCGCGAGAAGCCACAGGTCAGGGCGCCGCGCGTCCCGGCCCCGCCCCGGCCTCCCGCGCGTCCCCGGCCGCCCCGCGCGGCCCTCACCTCGGTGCCATGCTCGGCGCGGGCCGCTCGTCTCACCGCGGGATGTTGCGCCCTCCGCTCGGCCCGCAGCTCCGGCCGTCGCCGCCGGGGTGGGCAGGTCTGGGCGCTGGGGCGGGGCCGGGGCGGGGCCGGGGGCGGGACCGGGGGCGGGGCGGGGCCGGGACTCGGAGACCCGCCGTGGCGCCCTCGCGCGGCCGCCGGGCTGGACCCTTCCCCGCCCCCAGCGCGAGATGAGCCCGCTCCCCCGGACCCGGTGGTCCCGGACCGGTCCGCGCCTCAACCGCGGGGCGGGGGCCGGGGCAGCCCGGGGTACAGGGCGGCGCGGGCCGGCGCGGGAGGCGCACAGGCGCGCTTTGGTCCCGGGCGCTGTTGGCTGCGGCCCCCGCGAGAGGAGGCGTCCCGGGGCCCCGTGTCCGGAGGGGACGGCGGCAGACGGGTGATCTGAACAAAGACCTTTCCCGCCAGGGGACGGCAGCGGCGGCGGGAGAAGCCGGCGTGTCCCCACCCCGGCCGGCCCCCGGGTTCGGTGCTGCAGCTCCGCCAGGACCCCCTGTTCCTGTTGGGCCCACCGCCGCCCCTCCAAGCCTCGGTGACCACCCCCGCGCGCCCCACCTCTCCCTCCAGCGTTCCAGGGGAGCTGTTTTCCTCGCGGTCGTCCTTGCGCCTGAGGGAGGGGGAGCAGTCAGGGTGCCTAGCTGGGTCCCAGGAGGGGCAGGGAGACGAGCAGCCCCCTCCCCCCAGGAGCTGCTCCTGCCCCCTAGGAGCGCCCCTCTCCCTCCTGGAGGCCCAGCTCCTGCAGCAGCCCCTGACCACCTGCTGGGTATCTCTGCCCCCCTCCCCCGTTTCCATTTTCTCAGGCACTGTCTCCTCTGCCCCTCACTGACCTTAGGCCTGTGCCCCTCCACACTGCCTCCTGCAGGTGGGCCCCCACGGCTGCCTCCCATCCAGGACCCCCAGATGTGCAGGAAAAGGGGGCAGGAGGCATGACTCTTGGCTTCCTCCAAGCCCTCTCTGCTCTGTGCCATTCCCTCCATCCCGCTGCCCCTTCCCAGGGAGACCACCTCCTGCCGGCCCGTGGAGGGGTGGCCACAGCTCGTGGACTCTTGGTTCCCTGTGAATCTCCCCTGCCCGTCCCTCCATGTGGGGGACCGGTCACTCCCTGAGGCCAGCCCAGGGACCCAAACCCCAGGCCGGCCCTGGTTGGATGCCCAAACGCTGCCCCACCCACACCCCCAGTCGTGGCATTTTCCCATCTGCGCCCCCCCAGGCCTGCCCACCCCTGGCCTACCTGGGCATGTGTCTGGCTGTCCTCCTGCCCCTGTGTCCACCCTGCTGGTCTTCATGGCACCTGAGGGGCTGCAAAGCCTTCCAAGGCCAACCCCTCCTGGACCCCAGGCCCCCCCTGCACCATCTCACCCTGCCCCCCCACCTGCCCGTGTCCCCACATGCT
>PVKY010009189.1:0-13478 GCA_004027775.1 Bradypus variegatus
CCCAATTCTGCTCAGAGATTCTAATCACGGCTACTGTGTATTGACTCTTGACCACTCAGAAATATCATGTAAGGCTCTGTGCCCAGGTGCTGGGGCTAGAATAAAAAATTCAAGCAGGATCAATAATAAATTCTCATAAAGCATTGTGTCGGGTGGTAGTATGATTAAATTAAAATTACAACTGCAATAAGTGCGATCACGGAGAAACATGTAGGCAGTGAAGGTGCATGGTAGGAAGGCATACCTGAGCTGAAGGTGGGTGAGCGGAGGGGAGAGACGCAGCAGGGCCCGTGGTGAGCTGCAGGAACGGACAGCCAGCCATGTGGCTGGAGCAGAGAGGACACAGGGAAGCACAGGGCACCGTTAGGCTGAGGATCCGGGCTGGGCCTTGTAGTCCAAAGTGTGGAGTGTGGATTTTATCCTTAGAGCAGTGGGTTCACGAGTTTTAGCAGCTAGGGCTGCGTGTGATGTTACTGGATGCTATAATTTTAAAAGATGGCTCTGACTGAAGGGTGATTGGGTGATTGTAGGGAAGCCAGAGAGAAGTAGGGAGATAACAGCCGAGTAGGGGTGTGTGAATGGAGGAGAAGAGATGGAGAGCTGCTGAGCCAAGACCCAAAGGACCTAGGTATGGATTGTATGTGGGTGGAAGAAGCCACCCAGGCTTCTACCTTTCCCTTCTGCATAGATGGCAGGGCTGTTCCCAAGATGGAGACGCCAGAGTTGATCAGGTATGGGGAAGATCATGAGATCAGTGGTGAGTGTGTTGAGTTCACAGGGTTTGGAGACAACCAAGCGGAAATGTCAAATAGGCAGGTGTACATATTCTGGTTCAGGAACTCAAAGGAACAGTTAACCCTGATGGATTTGTGAGTCTCTGGATGTTGGAGGTACTTGAAGATCTAGGAGTGGATGAGATTGCTTAAGGATGGAGTAGAGCAGGAAGCATAAAGTGAGAAGAGAAGATGGCCTTTTTTCCTTGCCTCTAAGAACTCCATTTTATAATGGTTGAAAAGAGGATGAGTAAGCAGGGCAGACCAAGCTGTAAGAGGAAAACGGGAGTGGACGAGTCAGGAAAATTCAAGGCAAGAGACTGGTCAAGTGGTTGGAATTGTCAACAGTGTTGAATGCAGCAAAGAAGTGATATAAAACAAGGAATGAAAAAATGGATTAGCAACAAGGAGGACACTGGTAATACAGCAAGTGCTGTTTTGCTGACCTGGTGTGGAGCATATCGAGAAAGGAGAGGAGGCTCAGGGAGGTTTTGGGCTTTTGTTTCCAATAAGAGAAACCGAAGTGTGTTTTTGAACCATAGGAAATGTCCTCCAGAAAGGGAGAGCCTAATATGAGACAAGGGATAACCCAGCAGGAACATTCCTGAACTAGTGGCAGAAGAGATTTAAAAACCTAAACAAAAGCAAAATACAAAACAACCAGAAACAGGAGGAATTAGGAGCTCTTCACATCATCTCTAACTGGCAGATGACACCCTGTGAATTTTTTAATTTGGGTGATGTCCAATAATTAAAAATAGTCATTCCCATTTACTGAGTGCTTGTTACGGGTTGATGTCTGTGCTAAGCTAGTTGTATACAGTTAGTCCTCAACCCTGCGAGATAGACATCACCCCTCAATCTAGAGCAGATGTTTTCAACCTTGGCTCTATTGACATTTTGGGCCAGATAATTCATTTTAGGGGAACTGTGTTCTGTGCATTGTAGGCTATTTAGCAGCACCTCTGGCCTCTTTCCTCTAGATGCCAGCAGCACCCCCACCTCAAATTGTGACACCCCAAAATGTCTCTAGACATTACCAAACATCCCCAGGGAGGACAAAATCACCCCAGTTGGGAACCACTGCTCTACAGCTGAGCAGCAGAAGCCATAGCTTGCCTGACATCACAAAGCTAATAAGTAGAGTTGAGCCAGTTTGACGACTGGGTCGTTTTTACCACAAGATGGATGCCCTTAACCCCTTGACTATTTCTGACCCAACTTCCTTATTGCACATGTGCTCCTAATAGATTTTGTTGACAGGCAGAATTAAAAAGCATTGTTTTTTTATTGTAAAAGTAATATATGAGTACTTGCTCATTGAAAAGAATTTCAAATCTTTCTCCTTTGATGTTGGCAGTTTGGCTTGTGTCTATATACTGACATACCTACATATATGTTTAAGGAGATATAAGCATTTATATATTGTATATTTTTTAAACATAAGTGTTTTTAATCTTACTATTTCTTTGAGGACTTGCATGAGCACCCCACTAAAAGGCCACATCCATCGCTCAACCCCCTTACTCTGGTTCCTTTTGCTTCACAAGATTTCTCATTCTGAATTACATATTTTTAAGGGTTCGTTGTTCATTGACAGAATTACCAAATTCCGTTGCTGAGAGAAACCTTGGACCATCTGTTTGGCATGACCAACTTAAGACCCTGCATATACATTTTTATTAGGCCGTGGATTTACAAACAAAAAATAGCGTGAAAGAAGAAAAGTCCCTAAATGATAGGCAAACATATCTTATGGACTATTCCTATTTTGTGGTATTATTATTCATTCTACTCCATTAAAATGTAATCTCCATGAAGGTAGAGACTTTGTTTTGTCCTCTGCTGTATCCCCAGTGCCAAGAACTGGTGGTGGCACATAGGAGGTGTTCAATAAATATTTGTTGAATGATTGAATGAATATACATTACTCCTTTGAACAGCTGCATATAGTACTGATTGTATTGGTGAATGTAATTTACTTATTAGCTCTTCCCCTCCTCATGGACATGGGGGTTGTTTCCAGTTTTCCACTATCACATTAATTAATGAACACAACTGTACATAAATCTCTGTGCACATATGTGTATGTCAACTTGAGGGGATGCACGAAATGGAATTGCTGAGGCCAGGGATCCACACATTTTAAATGTTTATGGAACTCACCAAATTGTCCTACAAAAAGACAGTATCAATTAACCTTTCTATCGGTGGAGAGTGCTACTTGTATCTTTAATCCGCTGGCATTTTGTGTATGGTGTGATGTGGCCCAAATTAATGTTTTCCCTAAATGGATTATCTCAAAAGTATCGAATAATTTGTCATTTCCCCATTGATTTGAAATACTATGTCTCATATGCTAAATTCTCTATCAAGACTTCCATCTTACTGAGCTGTTTTTCTCATCCTGCTTTCAGAATTATATGGTTTTAGTTACTATATCTTATTAGTATGTTTTTTTAACTTTTATTTTGAAATAATTTCAAACATACAGGTCAGTTACAAAAATAATACAAAACCCCTACAGAGAACTCCAATATACTGCCCACCCAGATACCCAAATCCACCAACTTTTAACATTTCACTACATATGCCATATCATCCTCTATCAATTACACAACTGTTATAAGACAAGCATTGTATAAGTGTAGTATGCACACAAAAACGCCCATAAATCGAAAGCAAACAGCTCTTTGACTTGTCAGAGTGAACACATCCGTATATGTTATTATCAGAATTTTCTTGGCTAGTTTTGTATATTTTCTCAGTCAAGGGAAATTTAGATTCATTTTATCAAGTTTCATGAAGATCTATTTAGGATTATGATTGATGTTACACTGAAGTATTAATTTGGGTAAACTTTGCATCTTCACAATAGTGAGTCTTATTTCTAGAATTACCAGATTCTTTTGTTGAGAGAAACCTTGGACCATCCCCTCCAGCTGTAACCACTTAAGATTCTACAACTACATTTTTATTAGTAAGAAATAGTGTGAAATGAGAGTCAAATAAATCTTATGGGCTCTTCCTATTTTGTGGTATTATTTTGTATTTGTTTGCATTAAGATTATTCTTTTCAACTACAAGTCTTGGTGCTGAACTACTTCTCTTATGGGTTGGTCTTAATAAGACTTTTTCTTTTGCAGTTACATATCTATAACATAATATTTTCCATTTTAACCATTTTTAAGCATGCAATTACTTTTACTATGTTATGTTACCGTCACCACCTTACATTACTAAAACTTTTTCATCACCCCAAACAGAAACTCTGTACTCATTAAACAATAACTCCCCATTCTCCTCCTCCCCCAGCCTCTAATAACCTCTAATATACTCTCTGTCTCTATGAATTTGCTTATTCTAGGTATTTCATATAAGTAGAATCATGCAATATTTGTCTTTTTGTATCTGGTTTATTTCACTTAGCAGAATATAGTATCTTCAAGATTCATCTATGTTGTAGCATGTATCAGAACCCATTCCTTTTTATGGCTGAATAAAGAACAAGTCGACTTGATAGTAAGAGAACGTTAGATTTACGTCTGGTGCTTTATAGTTAAGGCACCCTGATGAAAGAGCTGCCCCGACTGTTGCCCTTTTGTGCATCTAGTATCATGCTGGGTAATTCACATACATCATTCCATTTACTCTTTACAACAAACTTAAGTGGAAAGATTATCACCACCAACCCACCTCCAACCCCCTTTTCTAACAGGAAAAGCAGGACCAGAGAAATGAAACGACTTCCCCAAGTCACTCAGCTCCTATGTGGGATTCAGATCTGGGTTTGTCAGACTCTTTTTATATCTGTTATCTCAATTTCTTATCTGTCAGATTAAGAAGGTTCATTCTTTCATTCCTTCAGCAAATATTTGAACACCTAAACTCAATACCTTAGGTCCCACAGTACCCAGGTACCGAGCCAGGTGCTGGGATTGCACAGTGAGCCAAGGCAGGGTCCTTGTCCTCCGTTTTCATTAGGAAGAAAGGAAAAAAAAAAGACACTTGGGGCAGTGTGTCCTGTTAGGGAGTGACAGGGCGCCACTCCGAGTCCCTGCCTTCCTTTCAGTTCTCAAGTGTTCGCCCACCTGTTCAGGCAGGACCGACACCAAAACATACTGTCCCCCACTGTTATAGCTCTTTTTTTTATTCCTGTCCTGGGTTCAAAGAATGTACCGTTTGTACTGTAATCCACATGTCCTTCCTGCGGTGTGGTTTTTTTCTTCACACAACAGGGTTGCTTTCCCTGTTTCTGTGTAACTCTGTCACTCCTCATGGTCACTTCCTTTTCCTTCGTACAAAGCCCAGCTTGTTTGGCTATTCTCTCGCTGGGTGCTTTGATATTGTCCCGTGTCGTTGTGTGCCAGCCAGTACAAATTGTTTGGTTATATTTTTTCCTGGACTCCTTCCTTATTCTCCTTCGTTCATATTTCTGTTCATTTTTAGTCTCAGGGGTTGGCAAACTATGGCCATCCCAGCTGCCTGTTTTTGTAAATAAAGTTTTCCTGGAACATAGCCACACCCATTTGATGTATTTTTTGTGCTGCAGGGGCAGAATTGAGTCACTTTTACTGAGACTGTGTGGTCCCCCGAATTTACTATCTGGCCCTTTACAAAAAAAGTTTTCCAGCCCCTGGCCTAACTAAATTCAGTTTAAAGTACAAAAGATTAAGTTTTTTATTTGAGTCTGGCACTTCTTATATTGGATAGTAATCAAATAATTGGAGAGTGCTTAAAGCTGATTTGGGGAACCTTAGCTTCAAGGGATTTTCCTTGCTCTCCACTGGGCTGGCACTTTGCCTTTGATTTCAGATGCTACCACCTCAGAGCACCCAGTCTGAAGTAACCAACTGTCCCGGGCATCCTCCCCAAGTGGAGCCCTCTTTCCTACCTGACAACTTCACCAAGTCTCCCTCCATTGTTCTGGAAATCAAATCACAGCCCCTGTAGGTCACAGGTCCAAAATCAAAGGTTGCTGAGGGGGCTGGTGGCAAAGAAGAAAGGCTTGCCCCATTGGGGTGGTGAGAAGTGAACACAGCTCTGTGCTTCCGCTAGGAGTTGCATGGCCCATAACCTCCCGGGGAAGTTTTCTGCCAGCAATGAACAGAATTCATTCCACAAGTGGTATAAAATGAGGCTTAACAGCTTGTCCTCACAACTAATTCACATGTGATGTTAAATAGGAATCGCTACTCAGTAATCGTATTTTCTAAGGGAACAGCTCACCTGGGGCATTGTGGATGACAGCAGGAGCTAGCATTTGGGTCCACATGGTGTTGGTGGTAGCATCTAAGGGGGCCTCAGGGCTGCAGGGAGGTGACTTTGGTTCTTTCCCTTTGCTTTCAGTTACCCCCAAAGTCACTCCCAGATAAGCATACAACACAAATGTTTTGGTTTGTTAAAGATGAAGAAATGCAATATACCAGAAATGGACTGGCTTTTAACAATAAGGATTTATTAGCTTGTACTTTGCAATCTAAGGCCATGAAAATGTCCAATTTAAGGCAGCAACAGGATGATTCCTTCTCTGAAAACGGGTTGCTGGTGAGCTTGGGCTCCTCTGTCAGCTAGCAAGGCACATGGCACTGTCGTCTGCTGGTCCTCCTGTCCCGGGTTTCGTTGCTTTCAGCTTCTGGCTTCAGCAGCCTCCTCTCTCAGCTTCTCTGGGGCTTTTCCTGTGAGCTTCTCTGAATTTCATCTTTGTATTATCCTCTTATAAAGGACTCCAGTAAAAGGACTAATACCCACTTTGAATGAGGTGGGTCACATCTCAACTGACATAAACTAATCAAAAGGACTTACCCACAGTAGATCTACACCCACAGGAATGGATTAAAAGAACATGATCCTTTCTGGGGTAATACAGCCTCCAAACTACCACAACAAGTAAAAGACTGAGTTTGCTGAGTAAATGCAGCTTCCAGACAAGCCTCTAAGCTCCCATCTCTAACCAAACGACCACAGGTCCTTCTCATGTCGAAACTGTTCAGCCACTGCTGACTGCACCCACTTTACAGAGGAGGAAGGAAGCTCAGAGAGGCAGTCACCTGGGTGGCTGGGGAAGATACTGCTAAGGAGGTAACATTTCAATGAGAGTTGTAGGCTGTAGAGCCAGCCATGGGCAAGCTGAGGGAAGAGAGATTAGGCAGAGGGAACAGCAAGGACAGAGGCCCTGAGGTGTGATGCAATTGCCTCAAGCCACAGAGGTTGTGGGTCCCTGTACAGTGAAGGAGAGGGAGAGGTCAGAGGTCAGACATGGAAGTGAGGGTCACTAATGCCTTGTAGGTCATGGGGAAGAATTGGAATATTATTCCGAGTGTACCGGGCAGCTTTTAGAGGTGTCTAAGCAGCAGAGTGAAGTAAACTAACTGGGAGACACCTCTGGCTTTCCAACTACAAGTGGACATTGGACTCCATGTGTTGGTGGAAGGTCAAGAGTGAAAGCTGAGAAAGCAGAGAGAAGTCTGGGATGAGGGGTGACGGCAGGTTCACTCCAGGTGGGGAAGGGGAAGAACAGACTGTAGTGAACACTGCGCTGTGTAACCTAAAGCCCCCTTCGGGACCGAGGCAGACACCCCACCCCCGGCCCACCCCCAGTCCCCACTCCAGGAGTGCTCGAGTCAGCCCTCTCCAGGATTCACCTTCATCCAGAGACCCGCCGGACCCAGGGGCAGTCCACACACGCGGTCTGGTGCCACAGGGATCGAGACCCAGAGCTCTGCTGAGGCCTCTGCTGCGACTACATCACAGCCCCACACCCACCTCCACCCAGGCCCCTTTCCCTCACTTCCTCTAAAGGGTTATTCTGGCCAGCACTCCCCAATAAACCACCTGCACACAGAGCTCAGGCTCCCAGCCTCGTTCTCAGACTTGCAGTGAACCCAGTCGAAGAAGGGGGCAGGTGAAAAGAACCTTAAAAATATGTTGTTTCACTTGTGGCAACAAGTTCTTTATTCTCCAGAAATGACTCAGAGACGCTTCCCCCCATCCGACCCGGGTCACGCAGCCCATGGCGGAATGGACGCTGACCCCAGCTTCTGCACTGTAGCTCTGCTCTCTTTCCACCCACAAACCAAAAGCTTCGTGTTTGAAAGGGCCTGAGAAGTTTGCAAAGACCAGACGTAGGTCCTGAGACCCTTCCGTCCCGGGGCTTTGGTTTTCGTGGCTTTGGTCAAAGCTGGGTGGGAGCATGTTTTTACTAACCTGGCGCCGTACAGCGCGTGCTTTTGGAGGAACAGGTCATTACCATCCAAATCAGCCTCTTCCCAGAGACACTGCCTGTCTGGTTTCTGGTAGGTTTCAAATTTTCCCTGTCACCACAGAGCCCCAGATTTACATGCTTCTGAAACCCTGACCAGTGACGTGAAGCTGTGAAACTATTGCCATATTTTAAATTTGAACAGTTCACCTCTCTGGGTCTAAAGTTTCCTGCCTCTGGGCCTACTCATTTACTGGCTTCTGAATCACAGTGGGTCTTGTTTCACCCACTCACCGGTTCACCTGTTAATTTGTGTTGCTGACCATGGGTCAAATGCTGAGCTATACAGAGAACGAGGATGAATGAGACCCTGTCCTCAGATGAGGCATGACCAGGTGGGAAGGCAGGTGGCTAACTGATCCACTTCTAATGGTACAGTATTATGCTGATTTGTGTATATTGTGTCCCCCAGAAAAAGCCACATTCTTTAATGCAATCTTGTTGGGGCCGATGTATTAGTGTTGACTAGGTTGGAATCTTCTGATTGAGTGTTTCCATGAAGATGTGACCCACCCAACTATAAGTGACACCTTGACTGAATGCTTCCATGGAAATGTGGCCCCACCCATTCAGGGTGGATATTGATTGATTCACCTGAGTCGTATGAAAAGAGCCACACAGGCCCAGAAGCTAGCTGCAGCTGAGAGACACATTTTGAAGACAGTCGTTGAAAGCTGACATTGACTTTTTTTTTCAATTTTATTGAGATATATTCACCTACTATACAATCATCCAAAGTGTAAAATCAATTGTTCACAATACCATCCTTTAGTTGTGCATTCATCACCCCAATGTATTTTTTGAACATTTTCCTTGTACCAGAAAAAGTGATAAAAAATAAAAGTGAAAAAGAACACCCAAGTCACCCCCCAACCCTATTTTTCATTTAGTTTTTTGTCCATCATTTTTCTACTCATCCATCCATACACTGGATAAAGAGAGTGTGATCCACAAGGTTTTCCCAATCACATTGTCACCCCTTGTAAGCTACATTGTTATACAATCGTCTTCAAGATTCAAGGGTTCTGGGTTGTAGTTTTATAGTTCCAGGTATTTACTTCTTGCTATTCTAATGCATTAAAACCTAAAAAGGGTTATCAATATAGTACATAAGAATGCCCATCAGAGTGACCTCTTGACTCCATCTGGAATCTCTTAGCCATTGAAACTGTATTTCATTTCATTTCACATCCCCCTTTTGGTCAAGAACATGTTCTCAATACCATGATGTTGGGTCCAGATTCATCCCCGGGAGCTGACACTGACATTTTGGAGAACACCATTTTGAAACACCACCTGGGAGCAAGCAGATGGCAGCCCCGTGCCTTCCCAGCTAACAGAGGTTTTCTGGATGCCAATGGCCTTTCTCCAGTCAAGGTACCCTATTGTTGATGCCTTACCTTGGACACTTTACGGCCTTAAGACTGTAACTTTGCAACCAAATAAACCCCCTTTATAAAAGCCAATCCATTTCTGGTGTTTTGCATAACGGCAGCATTAGCAAACCAGAACAAGTATGAATGATTATCCTTTGGGGGTGCAGTGAGCACCATATCTGACACCCATCCAGAGAGAGAGCTTTGTCACACAGAAGAGTTTGCTCTCTATAGGCAGCGGGGAGCCAAGAAAGTTTCTTGAGTGGGAGAGTGACTTGATTACAGGTATAGTTTAGGTTCATTATCTGGTCATATAGTCATTCATTTATCCTCCCACCCACCCACCCATCCATCCATCCATCCATCCATCCATCCATCCATTCCAACAAATATTTATTGAGCATATATTAATTGCCAGGCATTCTGCTGCCTGGTCTCCATTCATAGCAGTGAGAAAACAAACAAACAAACATAAATCTGTCTTCTTGGAGATAGCATTCTGGGGAGGTGGGGTGAATAGACAATAAACAAGTAAATAAATAATCAAATGAGCTCCAGACAGTGCTAGAAGCAATTGCAGAAACAGGTTGATAAGAGGAGGAGTGACTGGGGTGGGGAGTGGGGCTCTTTTGATTGGGTGGTCAGAGAAAGGGCCTCGGAGGAGGGGTGGAGTCTGCTGGGGTTTGAAGGAGGAGAAAGAGGCAGTGATGGAAAGAACTGAGGGAAAAGTTGCAGGCAGAGGGAACAGCAGGTGCAAAGTCCCCAAGGTAGAAAGGATCTCGACTTGGAGAACATGAAGGAAGTGTGTGGCTGAAGGGGAGGGAAGGAGGCAAAGTTGGAGAGACTCCTAGGGGCCTTGCAGGCCACGGTGAGAACCTTGGAGGTTTTTTGGAAGGGCAGCTAGAGGCCACTGGAGGATTTTCAGCCAGCAAATGATACATTTTGACTTAAGTTTTTGAAATATTCCCCCTGGTTGCTGTGGGGGAGCAAATGTGGCAGCAGAGAAACCAGCGAGGAGTCATAGGACAAAAGCAGGGTGGCTTGGATTGGGTGGCAGTGGAGACGCAGAGAAGCGGACAATTCGGGACTTACCGGGGAGGTGGTAGTGGGGGAAATGGAAGAAACAGGGACGCCTGATTCTGGGGCTTGAACTACTGGTGGTGTTGCTTACCGGGGAGCAGGGTGTGCCAGCTGTAGGTTGTGGGTGCGGAGGAGGTTGGAATAAGTCTTTGGGGAAAATCAAGATGTCTTTTCAGGATGTGGCAAGTAGGCAGTTAGATACTCAAGTCTGGAGCCCAGGAGAGAGATAAGGGATGCGGTCAGGAATCTGAGATTTGTCAGCGCAGGCATTTATTTACAGCCACGCGGTGGATGAGGTCACCGAGGGTATGTGGGGTGGGTCCGAGGATGGAGCTCTGAGAGAGTCCAACTTGCACAGATCTGGTGGAGGAGGGGCCACCCGGAGGCGGTGAGAAGCAGAAGTAGGGTGGGGGGGGGCGTGCTGAATCTTCTCCGTAGGAGGCCGTTTCTGGAAGGAGGGGGTGTCAGTTGATCGTTGCTGAGCGGTGGTGGTGATGAGCATGGATGTCACAACTGGATTTGGCAACAAGGAGCTTGTGGCCTCAAGACCCATTTGGTGGCACAGAGAGACAGGGGCACCTTGGAGCACATTAAGGAGGGGGTGGAGGTGCAGAAGTGGGCCGGGGAGTGTGCCCAACTCTTCATGAGGTTTGTGGGTGGTGGGGAGTGGAGGAATGGGGTATTTGTTGGAAGATGATGGGGGTCGAGAGAGAGAGCATTTTATTTTGCTTATTTAGTTTTACTGAGGTGATAGCCACATCACGTAAAATTAATCATTTTGAAGTGGACAATTCACCAGCATTTAGTACATTCACAGTGTTATGCAACTCCCACTTGATCTGGTTACAAAAGTTTTCTCACCCCAAAAGGAAACCCTGTACACCATTCCCTTCCCCCAGCCCCTGATGACTGCCAACCTACTTTCTGTCTCTATGGATTTATCTATTCTGGATAGTTCATATAAATGTTATCATACCATATGTGACCTTTTGTTCTCTGAACATAATGGTTCCAAGGATCAAACATGTGGCATATACCAGCATTTCATTCTCTTTTATGGCGGAGTAACATCCATGGCACCCATATACCACCACGTGTTTATCCACGCACCTGTTAGTGGGCATTTGGGTTGCTTCCACCTTTTGGCTGCTCTAAACATGTCTGCACACGTATTTCATTGAGCACCTGTTTTCAGTTGACTTTATAGACTTGGGAGTGGAATTGCTGGGTCACATGGTCGTTCTACGTGTAACTTTTTGAGGAACTGACAAACTGTTTTCCATACCAGCTGAACTGTTTTACATTCCCCTCAGCAAAGAATGAGGGTTCCCATTGTTCCACATTCTCACCAATACCTGTTATTGTCCGGTTGTTTCTAGAATAGCCATTCTAGTGGGACTTTACCTGTCTATCTATGTATTCATGAGCAATCCCTGGAGAGGGAGAAATTGAGGCTGCATGAGAGAGGCAAGAATAGCTTTGAGTGGCCGAGGAGGTCAGAAAGGGCACAGGGCACCCTACTCCCTGTGGCTGTTTACTATACCTTGAGCGAGCTTTCACAGTGTTCCCGGCCTCGGCTGCTGCATCTTCAGAGTGGGGGCCACGGGGCCACAGATGATGACTTGAATGTTAAGTTGCTAGAGGTTCCCTAGGATAGGGCAGGCTCTGGGTGGGATGTCTAACAACCCAGAATGTGTGATGGTCCGGGACAGTCCCCAGGGAGGCCTCTGTCCACCACCTGCTGCTTCTGACCAACCTGCCCAGCTCCAAGGTTCCAGGCCAGCACTGGCTGCTCTGTGATGCTTGGTCCCTGGGGGAAATGGGGGCAATGGGAGCTTTAGAATCTGTGGCTGCCAGGTCCAGCCAAAGCGGCTCTGGAATGAAACGGGCCTGGATTCGAGCCTGGTTCTGTTGCTTGCTGGCCTGGGAACCTTGAACAAGAGACTGGACCTCTCTGGGCCTTAAGTTTCCTCATCTGCAAAAATGGGCACCATTGTCACCATCATAAGGGGATGTAATGTGGATTTGATGAGACAATAGCTGTAAATGCCCAGCACATATTAAGTGCTCAATAAATACCAAAGTTATGTTTAGTTATTTTTGTTTAAGTCTTTTCTTGCCTAAAGAAGCCCAGTTTCCCACAAGATCCTCCCTTCTGCTTGGCTCCTGTTATCAAGGTGGGCCCCCAGGGGTGGCCTTGGCCTCTACCACACCTACAGAATCTCCCCACCGCCTCTCCTTATCTGTCCTGCCCTTCTGTCCTTCTGCCTGGACTCAGAGTCAGCAATTGGCCTGGACTCCACAAGGTGCGGAGGGAGGGGCCCTGCGGATGCCGGGGGTTGGGTCAGACGGCAGGTGTGCTGTGAGCCCAGAGAGGGCAGGGGCTTGCCCAAGGCCACCTGCAAAGGGAGAAGGGCAGATCTGGTGGCAGCTTGTCACTCGGTCACCTGCAGGGCCTTCAGCCTGGGCGGCAGTGGCCAGAGTTCCTGGAGGGCAGGAGGGGTGTGGACTCACTGGGCAGCTCTGGGGCAGGTTGTTGAGGGCAGGCCTGTGAGAGTGGCCTCCCCAGGGCAGCTCCCAGCTGCCTAGTGACCCAGCAGAGCCCACTGGTCAGGCCTGGCCATGTCCCCCTACTGCCCCACACCAATAGCCAGTAGCACCTAGAGGTTCCAGGGCAGGGCTTGGAGGTGGGCATCTTTCACACCCTCCAGCATGGTGGCCGTGGGGTTGGCTGGGCCAGAGTTGAATCCCAGCTCTGCCTCTTAGCAGCTGGGTGGCCTGAGGCAAGTCATTAAACCTCTGAAGTCTCAGATTCCTCATCGGTAAAACAGTTAAACTCTTTAATAGGAGAATTTAAAATGCCAGTGATGTCAAGTCATCCCTCTGCTCCAAATCCGCTGTGGCTCCCCACTGCACTAGGAAGAAAATCCGAAACCTCAGCCTATCAGGTCTTGCAGGGTCTAGGCCTGCATCCTGCCTCTCCCCCTT
>PVKY010009190.1:0-13492 GCA_004027775.1 Bradypus variegatus
TGAACACCCTTTTTCTCAATCTTTACTATAATAATAAGCTACAGGTGGGAAGGGCATTGCCCCATGGTCTCCAAGCCAAGTGTCAAAAACCTAAGGCACCCCTGCGGAATCGTCAGCTACAGTAGAGCAGTTGAGACCTCAGTCATTTATGTGCTAACCCTCATCACTATAGTAAACTCCTCTTCTACAAACTGCTTGTTTGCCTGCTGCTTCCATAATTGCCCCAGTTCCTCAGGCTACTCTCCAATTCTCTCTCCATCATTGGCTGGGGGGAGAGCTATCCCATGGCGTTAGTGGTCAGCTGTCCTCAATTAGACAGCCAGTAACCTGGAACTAATTCCAGACTCCGCTCACATCTCTTCTCAGGTGGCCTTAGTAATTCAGGCATTCACTTCCCCTCCTTGGGAAACAGGGCAGCAAAGGGGATGACTTGGGAAGACCAGTCCTGACACTCTTTCCATCCTGGAAAAGGTAGCAACTAAGGTCTGTGATGTACAAGGAATGGTGCTCAATTCATGTAAACTGTTTCATTTAATGCTCTAGATCAGTGTTTTCCAAAATTGCCTGGTTTTAAGAATCATCTAGGAAGCTTACAAAGAAATGCAGATTTCTAGCCTTCAACCCCAGTCGTCTTGAATCAGATCTTGGGGAAGATCTGGGAATCTGCATTCTAAATAAGCATCCTAGGCAATTTGGGAGATGATATTCAACCTATAGTTGTTAAAGGAGGTGAGAGGTGGAGGATTAGGATTATAATCACCTGGGGGAGCTTTTTTGTACCCCTCTCCTTACATATGTATAGCTGAAGTGTCCCTTTTTCAACATAATTTATGTAGATTTTTATATCTACATTATTTAACCTACAATTTAAATGTAAACTTTTATGGATGTAAATTAAATAATTAAAAAATCCCTCTAAACCACTTACTAATTTAGATACTCATTCACACTATCACAAATTTTATAAAATGGTATTAATTTAGAAAAATTGCTTTTTTCTCCAATTTTATCCAAACTTTTCACACGCATCTTCTATAGCACAGTGTTATCATCACTGGAACAACATTTTGAATCATCTAAAAGTTACTTCCTAGTTATTTAAAATGGAACATGCTTTAAATCAAATAGGATGCTGTTAATGGAGGTTTTATTGAGTTTTAAGGATCACTTGTTAAACCATTTTTTTCTCTGCATATTTAAGATCTATACAAATTTCTACTTCTTGAGTTTCTCTAAGACTTTTTAAAAGCCTATTAATAATAATCTCCAGTACTCTCTCGAAGGCCATATACCCCCAGGTATGGATGATAAATGTTTTCACCTTTTTTCCTCTAATTTTGTCAGGTAACCTTTCTAAGATAGAAAGCCAGTGCTTGAGGCCCTTTCAAGGCATACTGTCTTCCTGAAGGGTGTTTTAGTCCCAAAGGACTTTGTAAAGATAAAAATATAAGGTGACTCTCTCTTCTGAAGAAAAAACTTTCAGGAAAAAATTTGCCTTTATTCTTGCATATATGGTATATATCTCTGTTTAAGAACTTCTGCACCTAAACCCAACTTCAACTCACCAGAGAAGTCAAACTGGCCCAGCTATTATCTTACAAGATAATAGGAGGCGGATAGATTATGGCATATTAGCACCTTTTATTTTTTTGTGTGTGCTAAAAGAATAAATTGTAGGAAAGTCCAGGATTGCTTTAGAAGTTTATGGCTTGCTTATCACTCAAAGCTTGCCTATAAGTTTAAATTGGATTTTAATGGGAAACAACGCAGGGTTGTTTGTTCTAAAGACGTTATTAATGTTGCCGAAATGCCCTGTTGGCTGCAGGATTACTGTAATGTCATGTGTGCGCTGAGCATTGTCTGTAGACTAAGAATGTTTCACTTCTATGAACAATTATTTTTTGCAGTTTGTGGATGTTATAGTGATGAATAAAATACAAATTTGTCTAAAAGTATTACTGAATTCATAGTAATTTTTTTGTTACTTTCCACTTTCCCAGTGAATAGAAACCGAAACTGTTCTCAAGGTGTGGAGCAGACTTCTCAGCCGTTCATTCTAATTTGTAGATGAGCAAGTTTCATCAGTCAGCATGTGGCTAAAAGGAGTTCAGAGAAGGACAAATTGGGGGACAGAATAGGGGACAGAAGAAAAAAGGCATAGTCAGGGTGGCAGGGGGACAAATTAGAGGACTCAGGAGGGAGAGAAAAGGCACAGGTGTCACAGCTGTCTGCCAGCACATGTTCATTCTTCACCCATGAAAAACAGTTGCATCTTAGTTGCAGGTGTTTCCTTTGAGTTAAAATTTAGAAAACGAAATAATTCGTCCAAGCCATCAGTTCATCAGAACTAAGGAGTAAGAATGATGGGTAGCATAACATGTTGCTAATTTTAAAAGCATGTTTAAGTTAAGAAAACAATGAATAAATGCAAACCACACAAATAAAGGGAAAGCACAATATTAAGCAGGTTTTTTTCCTCCCCCTCATCCTAAATACCAAGATAACTTGGAGGGAGTGGTATCAGATTATTCACAATTATGATAGCAAAATAGGTCTCCAAGAAAATACATATTAAGACTACGGTAAAAGTCATTTTAATAATGTTGCAAACAACTATTTACTATTGTATGTGGAAAACGGCTTTTTTCATTAACAGGAAAAATCTTTTTAGGTGGGAAATGGTGAAGCGTAAGTCAACTGGTAGAAGGAACCTAGTCCACTGAGTTTTCAAATATACTCACCTGATATCTCAATATTTTCTTCCTGAATGCAGTATTAGGAAGGTGATTTGCAGGATTAAAATAGAATGAGCAGGTAAGACAGTCATCTTGAAGCTACCAGCAGAAACAGGAAAATATGAAGAAGCATTTTTCCTCTTGGATCTCTCCGCTGGCCACCAGATGGTAGGCTACGGCAAAGCTCTTTAGACCTGCATTGCAGTAAGGTGGGGCCCACAAAATACAAACAGCTCCTTCCTGACATTTTTGTTCAGGGAAACAAAGTTTAAATTTATGCCCATGATGATGACATAACCAACATCTTCAATACATTAATATCAGCTACACCCTCTTAGAAAATTATTCTCATGTTACTTATTAACTACTCCAAAGGGGATAGTCTGAGGGAAAATCAATTGGAAAAACTATAGCAGGTGGGTTTGTTTTTTTCTGAAAAATCAAAAAACTATTCTAAGATATTCAATAATAAAATGTTTACAGTAATGTCCATACATGGCTTCCCAAGGTGTTTTTCTTTTTAAATTTTGTGCTAGGAAGATGATGTAAAATTAGCCAATTTATTCTCAAAGTGATAACAGCGTGCTAGTTGCAAAACAAGTAATACAAGTAGCTGACAGTGGATATTTTTATTATGAAAAAGTATATACATTAGGGTTTCAACTCTGTTAAAATACCTATACTTTATAAATGAAGGCTCAAGGTAAATACATCATGGCCATTCTGAGCAGTAGGATTATGGGAGATTTGCATTTTGTTCATATTCCAAATATTGAAAAATCATGTTTTGCTTTTATGATCAAGAAAAAAATCATTTTTTAAAAACAAAAGTTTTATATGCTGAAGACTAAATATCTTAAATGTGTTTGGTCCAGAAATAGCACTGAGATTCCGAGAAACATCCTTCTTTTCAAATCATGTGACATAGACAGCCTGGTTCCTTTTTAGTATGGCAAAAACCACCCAGGTTTAGGTTAGAAGACCTGGATTTCTACTTTCTATCTAGCTAAGTAGCCTTGAAAATTTAAGAACCTCTGTAAAATGGATTTCAAAGTATTCCAACCAAATTAACTAATGAATCAAAATCTAGAAAAATAAGACTGTAATAAACTTATTTATGTGCCCATACCTAAATTGTCAGAACAGATTTTTGTTGTTGTTTTTAACCAAATAAGGAGAGAGAAAGCCAGTCTTGGAGGCAGAGGCAGTGGGGAGAAGATCCTCAAAGAGCAGACTTGATGGAGGTGGACTATACAAATAAAGCAAAGCAAACATCCTGGTACCTGCCAAAGGAAGAAAAGGAGAGCCCCAGAGGACAACTGTGTGCTGGGCCGCACTGATGGATCTAGAGGCTGAGTAACAAGGTATCCTAATGCTTTCCAAACCTTTAGTTTCCACAGCTGTCAGATGGGAATGACAATACCCACTTCATGGGCCTCTCTATTGTGAGGCCCATTACAAACACAGGAGAAATAAACCAGGGGGGTTGCAGAGCTGGTGGCAAATCTTAGACAATTTGAAGGTTTGCAACAGAAAGAAAAAAAGAGAAGAAAGAATGATGATTGTAAAATGATGAAATAAGGGATAAAATCAGTTTAATATAATTGCTCAATTTTTGCAACCTGGTGGCAAATCTTAGACAATTTGAAGGTTTGCAACAGAAAGAAAGAGAAGAAAGAATGATGATTGTAAAAAGATGAAATTAGGGATAAAATCAGTTTAATATGATTGCTCAATTTCTGCAACCATGCTAAGGTTTTAAATGTTATTTTAATGAATGCTCCATATAGTTTACAAATTATATTACCTTTCTTTAAGAGGGTTGGACAAGGCCCAGGACAAGGTCTACTCTTCGAAAGAGACCCGCTATCCATACTCCCAGGCCTAAGTGACCCACAGGAGGTGAACCAGCCCATTGAGGTTTGATCTTGTTTGCATATTCCAATCAATGGGATTATCAATTTACTTTTTCAGAAAATAGCATCATGAAATGGTTTAAAAGATACCATCTCATTTTATTTGAGAAATCTTCCACTTCTTTTCCCAATTTCACTTTCTGCTGGTACAATTCAAATAGAAAGAACTCAATTCAGTTTAGATTTAGAGTCTTAATTTTAACAATAATAGCTCAGTGATGTTGAAAATAAGTTTTCTATGTTTATATAACAAAATTTGCCAACCTGATTAATCTTCCCCTCTTTTCCCAAGCCCTCTCTCCTTTCTTGGCCTCAGTTAATAAATCCAGTCTTCTGAACCCATAGTCCTCTCTCTATCCCACTCATTTGACAATGAAGGATTTTAATCAAGAAGTTAGGAATTAACAAATGACTATGATTACTGAATCATTATTTAGATATTTCTTCCTGCTTTCTAGTATATTAGAATTGCCAGAAGGAAATGCCTGAAATTACTGAACTGTAACCCAGCTGCCTCGATCTTTGGTATTGACTGTATAACTATATAACCTTTATCTTGTGATTATAAAAACCCTGTAACTGGCCCCACTTGTACCACCTTATCCTGTTTTTCAACTTTAAAGTATTATGTTCACAAAAGACAGCCTCTAATTTTTATTAATGAAGGAACTTAAGTCAGCCTAGAACTAACCCACCCTAATTCCTAAACTATCTTGCTAGATGAAGATGGATATAACCAAAATTGGCCTTCCTGACATGCATAGTAGCTTAAACAAATAAGTGACCTATACCTTATTATAATACTAAAAAATCATGCCCATCATTAAATTAAGGCCACCATTTTCTTACATACGTTCTGTGACTACACATGTAATCAATATGCACATACTCAAAAACTGAATCATCACTAACTCTAGCCATTGTACTCTTATCCTAAAGGCTGCCTATCTTTTGGTACTATAAAACTACCTGAGTTACTATAGTTTGGGAAGACAGATTTTTAGGCTATTTGGTCTCCTGGTTTGCTACTAGCAATAAACTTTCTCTCTTTGAAACCCGGTGTCTCAGGAATTGGTCATTTGAGGGCCCCTTTTGATGGCTATCAGGATGAAGTGTGCCCTTCGAAGTTTAACGTTTTATATTTATATGCTTCTCCCAAATTCAGCGTTAATTCCCTTAGTTTTCTTTCTTGACAGGATTTAATTCTTTCAAAAATCCCTCAATGCCTAAATGGTGTCTTGCTCTATTTTATAAAAATGCTACTCAATTCCCTTATGGCCGTTTTCCCCCTTCCCCACTTCACTGTTTCCACCGCAAACAGCCACTGATCTACAATCAAAACACTGCAGAAACCGCAGTCCAGCGCGCGGGCAGCCGGGCTGCAGAGCATCTTTGTAGCCGGAACCCGGCCCTTCTCCGAACCCTACAGCCTGTCGAGACGGGCCGCTTCGGGCCGCGCCGTTCCTGGGTAAAACCCGCGAGCGCTTGAGAACCCTGGAAGGGCCCGGCGGAAGGTCGACCACGGCAGGGCCGGGGCTAGAAGACAACCAGGGCGCTGCCCGCTCTTTCAGATCCACGAGCAAGCCTTTGCGGGGCGGGCGGTGGCTGCGGAGTTACCGGTGTCCACGCTGGCCGACCGCCACGAAGTGACTGCCACGTCAGGGCAACTTCACAAAACTCGAGTGAGGGCGGGTGACGCAGGCCAGCAGCCGCGGCGGGATTGGGCCCGCGACCAGGCTAGAAAGCTGACCTCCAGCTCCGGCGCCCGGGTGAGTGACGCGCCGGCAGATGCCGGCGCCCGCCCACCCTTCTGGGAGGCGGGGGAGCAGCGGAGGAGGTGGCGCGATCGCAAAGCCCGCGCTTCGTCCGCGCCCTCACCGCCCCGCCCGCCTGCAGTCCCGGCCGCGGCTGGGAGGTGTCTGCGAATCTTCCCTCTCCGGGCCAAGTTGGCCCGAGCAGCGCTGAGACCCGGACAGCGGCAGCGCGGAGAGGAGGTGGCGGCGGGCCGGGAGGCCAGAGCCTGTCCATTGTCCCGCCATGGAGACCCGCTACAACCTGAAGAGTCCGGGTGAGCAGGACGGGAGGCGGCTGCTGAGGGGCAGGCAAGGCCGGGGAGGGTGGAGCGACTTGGACTCCGAGGCCTGGGGCCGCGTCTCCTGCGTCCGTCACCACTCGCCGGTCTGCTCCTGGCTTCGCGCTCTACGTGAGGCCGCCGGCTGCCAGGGAGGTGCAGGCCGCGGGCCAGGGGACCCACTGCCTTCCCTGGGGACTGGCCAGCGCCCTGCAGCACCGGAACTGTCTCATCTTCGTCCCATAGGGCTGGGTCATTAACTCATTCCTAAGAACAGGTGTACAGGTGGCGTCAGTGGGTAATGCCCCGTCCACTCCTTGCACCCTGAACACTGTAATTATCCTTTCTCTGTCGCTGCCTCTAGACTTTTACAAGCTGCTTGACTCACATTTGAGGATTTGATTGTTTAAATATCCTATTTGCAGCATTTGGGGCAGAATAGAATCATAGACATAAAGGGAGGGTTATGTGCCAAACCAGTTAACCAAATACCTAAAACATACAAAAACCCTAGCTGAGCCGTGTGTGGAGCTAGTCATGATTTTAGCCAGACTGGCTAATATGATATGTATTTGTAGTCAGTCATAGAGCTTTCTCTTCCTGCATTTAATACCCTTAATTCATTCACAGAAGGAGCCCGAACAAATTCGTTTCTGATACCTTGTAAGATATAAGAAAAATAAACAGCTCTCGCAGGTTAAGGGAAGCTTGAAATCAGTCACTGGGTTTTGTAAATGATGTTTATTCTATCTGTACCTTGATAAGTTTGTCAAGAGGGAGAAACTGCGATTCAGCACTGAATGATAAATCCTAGAATATTAGTGATAGTTTGCCCAACCCTTGCCGCATTGCATCCGCCCCCCCCCAAAAAAAAAAACTGCTTCCCGGTAGCATCCTTAAGGGACGAGTTAATTTTGTGACTGATTTTTTTTTATTTATGCTTCTAACTATGTAAGGACTCCAGAAAAAGCTGAAGAGGTTGACTGAACAGAACTTTGTTAGCTTGAATGATGTCAGGCTAAGAAATGTCCTTAGGTGACCAAGTCTGTAGAACTGGTCTTAACCTTTTGGGAGTCATAGAATCCTTCAAAAATCTGGTGAATGCTGTAGGCGCTCCAGGAAAGACATTTATACAATTAAGTTTCCCTGGGTTGGTAAACATTCCATCCTGCTCCTCTCTGAAGAACCCCCGGGGCGGGGGGGGGGGTAGGGAAAACAAAAAGAGAGAGGGAAAGAAAAACTTAATTTTTAAGGTTAGATGGTAGAATGATTGAATTATTTAGATTTGGTAGATAGTTTTACCGAAAGTAAAACTTTCGGTAGAAAAATGTGTGATAACCCTTTGGTCACATGATATCCCAATGTCTTTAACATGGCTGAAATACTTAGTAGAATGTTCAGAGAATTTTGAAAATGTGAGTAATAGTGTAGTTTGGAATGAAGAACTCATGGGTCCTGAAGAGGTTGTTGTCAGGACATTGCTCAATTTTAATAAGTTGTCATATCTGAAATTATGATGATTTTTTTAAATTCTCCAAAATTTTGTACATCTCCAAAGTATATGTATGACCTGTTGACAGCTGGCTGAGCTTTGGTTGACGTGCTTCTAGCTGTGTAATAAATCACTTCCTCTTTTTAGTTTCATTTCCTCAATGTTGGTTTTGCTGTTCTAAAAAAAGAGAAAAGATTTTTTGAAAAATTTTATATTATTATTGTTTGGATTATTTGGAGTTCATGGAGAAGGTGAGTTAGATTTATAGGGCTTATTGCAAATGCTAGGAGGCATAGTAAAAATGCTTCCTTCCTTTGTTTTATTCTCAGTTCTGTGATATTTTTAGAGTAATGCCTATGTGAAAGAGTGGTTAAAAACTGCACAATGTAAGAGCTATGACCTTTTTCCTCTCTTATCTGACGTGGTAAACTGCACAACGTAAGAACTATAACCTCTTTCCTCTCTATCTGATGTGGTATTGTCTTAGAGGTATGGATGGAAAAATCAAGACAATATAGGTAACTGGTTAAAGGATACTGTGCTAGCATGTGGATAGTGAATTTGTTCATATCATGAGTGGGAAAAGTCCCTTTCTTGTGGTTGTGGGCAGAACTCTTGTGTGCAGCCACTTCATAGAAAGCCCTTGAGTGGCCTATCAATATGAGCTACCTCTGGTTCAAGCTCTTTCATCCCTCTTTGAGGCTTCCCTGGCTAAGGTAGTAAAGTGTCATATTGCAAAGTAGGGAGATCTAGGTATAAAGAAGTTCCTTTAGTGGCTTTTTTCGGAAGGTGCAATGGGCATGTGCGCATGGGAGTATGAGAGACTGGTACCAAGGTACCCACCACCTCCACCAGAAACCTAGGAGTTATCTTATTCATGCCCTTGGTGTCAACTGCACCTTCATGACTTGATTCTCAATCTGTAATGTCCAACTCAGACCCTTCTCCAAAGCTATAGATATAGAGAACTTACTAGTGACTCAACATCTTCACTCAGATTTCCCATAGGTTGAAAAACTCTCTACAAGGTGTAAAATCAGACTCACCCAGAGGGACTCATCCTTGACTTCTTTGTCTAATCTCTCGCCTCACTCCCATCCTGAAAGACACACACACACTCACACACACACATACACATCTATAGCTAATCAGTCACTACTGTCCCAGAGCAATTAAAACAAAACTAAATTAAAACTGATTTGATCACTCCTCAAATTGAAATTTTCCAGTAGCTTCTGATAGCTGTGTATAAAGTTAGAACTAAACTACTTAGCTTGGCCTGTAGTGCTGCTCATCATTTGATCCTTGCCTTCCTCTCCAGCTTCCTTTCCCACCACTCTTATCCTCCTCTGCATTTTCACTGTGTATCCATTTTGCCTGCAGAATAGCAGTGATATTTCTCCTCGGGAGCCAGAGGAGCCATGCCATGAAGCCAACTACATATGCTCAAGGCCTGATTTTTTTTAAAATTCAGTTTTATTGAGATATATTCACATACCATACAGTCACCCATGGTGTACAATCTACTATTTACAGTACCATCATATAGTTGTGCATTCATCACCCCAATCTATTTTTGAACATTTTCCTTATACCAGAAAGAAGCAGAATAAGAATAAAAAATAAAAAAGGACACCCAAATCCACCCCCCCATTCCACCCTATTTTTCATTTAGTTTTTGTCCCCATTTTTCTACTCATCCATTCATACACTGGATACAGGGAGTGCGATCCACAAGGTTTTCACAATCACACTGTCACTCCTTGTAATCTACATTGTTATACAATCATCTTCAGGAGTCCAGGGTAATGGGTTGGAGTTTGGTAGTTTTAGGTATTTACTTTTAGTTGTTCTAATACATAAAAACCTAAAAAGTGTTATCTATATCATGTGTAAGAATATCCACCAGAGTGACCTCTTGACTTCATTTGAAATCTGTCAGCCACTGAAGCTTTATTTCCTTTCATTTTGCATCCCCCTTTCAGTCAAGAAGATGTTCTCAATCCCATGATGCCAGGTCCAGATTCATCCCCGGGAGTCATATCCTGCGTTGCCAGGGAGATTTACACCCCTGGGAGTCAGGTCCCGTGTAGGGGGGAGGGCAGTGAGATCACCTGCTGAGGTGGTCAAAGCCTGATTTTAAACCAGGGAAATGATCAAGAAATCCTTATTATCCAAGTCCATTTCTGATCTGAATAACTTATGACCTGGAGAAGGAGGGATGGTGGGGTGGGGAATGGGAAAGGAGCATTATGTGAAGAAATTACTGACTCTTATTTGACAGATGTAAACATTGAGGCAGGATAAGATTAAGTGACTTGTTCAAGGACTTAGAGCTACAAAATGTGTCAGAATTTTTTTCTTTCTTTTTTTTTTTTTGCTATATGGTTATACAGTCATCAAAGATCAAGGCGAGTCAGTATTGGCAGTCATTTGTAAAATCCGAATTTCCCAGTTACACTTCCTCCCTATCATTTGATCTTTCTCTCAATCTTCAGGGATATCTGCGCAATGACCATTTTAACTTCATACTGGAAAGGGTTGTTGACCTTATGGGGTAGAGGCATTAAACTGATTAATGTTCTTGGAGAGACTGGTACCTCTGGGTTTCAGGGCTTATCTGGCATAGGATCAATCTGGAGGTTTTACGTTTCTGAAAAAATGAACTTACTGAGAAAAACTTTTATAGAGACTTAGATAGAGCCCAGTGCTCTCCCGAGGGTTTTCAGGAATACTGTTAGTTGGGGCTTGGCATACTGTGCTAGTTTGTAATATCTGGCTAAAGCTTACTTGAGAGTAACCTCCAGAATGACCTCTTGATTCTATTGGAAACCTCTTAGCCACTGAAACTTTATTTTTCTTCATTTCTTTTCCTCCTTTTGGTCCAGAAAGCATTTTCAATCCCACGATGCCAGGGCCAGGCTCACCCTGGGAGTCATTTCCCACATTGCCAGGGAGACGTATACTCCCTGGGAATCATGTCTCACATAGGGGAAAGTGTAGTGAGTTTACCTGCAGAGTTGCAGAGCCAGAATTTTAATGCAACTCTAATTGCAGAGTTCATGTTCTTTTCCACTGAGGCATTTATAATATATGTTATTTCAGAAAAAAATAGAGTATGAAAACACTAGGCTAATCTTGCCTTCTCTTTGGCCATATTGATTTAGCTTTCATATGGTATAAGCCCACTGAGCCAACGATTGTTCCTGTACAGGGTTGGTACAAATACATTCTTGTAGCATTTCTAACCCTTTTATACATCTCTTTTTAATCTCCAGGTACAACTACTGAGTGTTTATTTTCTTCTGTTCAGTTGAACTGAGCTGGTTAGGGAAGAGGCAAAGAAAATATGATAAGCGTATGGAATAATGTAAAATCTGACTCTTTTAGCTTAATCATTTTTTTATTCAGCCAGGTATGAGGAATGAAGGAAAAACAGTTTCCTTGGCATCTGTGATTGCTGACAGCAGCCAAACTAACTTCATAACAGCTTCCATGGTTTTATTTTCATTTAAAAATATTACTGTAAAAGAATGCTGTCCCGACCGGCGGGGCAAAATCGAACCTGGACCTGAAAGGGGGAGTGAGAATGGGGGGGGCAAGAGACGCGAAGAATGGAGACAAGACAGAATTCTGATCAAGTCTTGTTTATTGAGGGAAATTCCAGGGTTTATATAGAGGGTGAAGGGGCGGGAAACAGAAGCGCGCGAAAAAACTGCAACTAGGCATTTAGCTATAAGCTCTAGGAGACAAAGAACCTTTTGGCTATTGGTTTTAGAGGGGGAAGCTTAGAAGAGGGAGCGGGAAGGTTCCTAACGGCTGATTTACGGGCGGGGCTGGTTTACGGGAAGGCGAAACTAAGGCCAGAGAGATAGGAACCTAGCAAGGCCAGGGAGAGGGAGATAGGAACCTAACTTAGCAAGGCCACAGAGAGATAAGAACCTAACTTAGCAAGGCCACAGAGAGATAGGAACTTAGCTCAGCTCAACATGTAAAACGGCGTTTGGTCTCGAAATAGCCAAGCAGATGCCAAAATGCTTCCCACAGGTCCCCCTTTTTAGTTTTATAAAAAGGGAACTGCGACAATGGTTAACCCTGGGGGGACTGTGCCTGTCTTAGGTCAGAACACCACAGAGGAAGCAACCTTCGACCTTACCCGTCATGAAGGCTTGAGGCAGCAGAAGGCCTCGCCTCTGTCTTAGGCGGCAGGTTGCAAAGCCTAAGGTGTTCAGTTGCCCGTCACTGGCTAACCAGTCCAGCACCTCAGGAGAAGCGGAGCAGTACTGGAAATTAGGCTGCTCAGTAGTGACCTTCCTGGTCAAAGCTTACTCCGCGTTCTTCCATGTCCAGTCTGTGATAATGGACCTGGAGTGGCTGCATTTTTATGGCATTTATCTGCTGTTTTACAAAGGCCATGAGCTTGTTGAGCACAACAGGTTCTAGCGATAGAAGGATTAGAAAGCCAAGCAGTGGTCCCAAGAGGGGCAGAAAGTAGGGTAATAGGCCATTAAGCCCGCTCCAAAGGGGGCTGTCAGCCAGCTCCTTTCTTCTTTTGATCAGGTCTTTTTGCAACTTCCTGATTTTCAGGTTGAACTTCTTAGGTGGTTTCATTTTCTGCAAAACAGAAAAATAGTATCTTCTCAGGGAGATTCCTCTGCCCTGGATAACTGGTTATTGTCTATTTGTTTGACTAATCTTTCCGGCAGCCACCTGGCTGCATCTAGCTCTTTTGAATATACACAAACTGATCCTTTGCCCCATATCAGGACAGGGTCTGGTCCATGCCAGGTGTTATCTATAGGGTCCTTCCATAGGACTGTGGCAAAGCTTTTTGTTCGAGTCAGTGTGCCAGAAGCGTTCGGCCACAGAGCGTCCATTTTTATCCACAGTTAAAAAATTTAAAATCAGAAGGGAATGTGATAATAAATTTTTGGGGGACCCCCTGACAGGGTACCACTCCCCCCTTTTTATTTTTGGATGGTGTTTTTTAGTTGCAGGTGTGCTTTTTCTACTATGCCCTGACATTGAGGATTGTATGGTATTTTTGTGGTAAGTTTAATTTTCAGTTGTTTGCAGAATTTAGTGAAGACATGACTGACATATCCAGGTCCATTGTCCGTTTTTATTTGTTGTGGAATGCCCAGTACGGACATGGTAGTTAAAACATGAGCAATAACATTTTTTCCTGCTTCTCCTGTTTGTGGGGTGGCAAAAATTAGTCTGCTGAAGGTGTCAACGGTGACATGTACATATTTTAAGTTACCAAATTCAGGGATAT
>PVKY010009191.1:0-13491 GCA_004027775.1 Bradypus variegatus
CTTTTTTCCTCAAAGATTCCTTTGTAGATTTCCCTTCCACCTATTCTATTCAGTTAGGTTAGAGAAGCCTCATCTGAGTTTCTTTAAAATGGTAACAAATCTATATTACAGCTTTTTATCATACTCTATTAATTGTGATTTACTCATCTCTGAATTCCCAGCTTCCAGCATGGTGCTGGGAATATGGAGGTACACAATTAATGCTCATTAATGAATTGTTTAATTAATGCAAAGCTCTCCATGCTCTGTCCCCTGATTACCTTTCGAGTCTCATCTTATCATCATCACAAGCTTCTTTACCACATGTTCTAACATACTGAGCTGTTAATTTGAAGTGTGCCAAGCACACAGTGCTTTTTCATGCCTCTGTGCCCTTGTCTATGCTGTTTCTTCTATTTGAAATGCCTTTCCCCATTACTTGCTTGCCTTATTAACTTTTTTTTTAATTTTTTTAAATTTTTTTTTGCCTTATTAACTTTTAAGATTCAATGCAAACTTCACACATTTGTCAATGCCTTCCCTGGTGGATTTTATTGTTCTCCTTAGTACCATAGAACAAACTACATATCTCTGTGGTAGCCTTTATTATAGCATTTTTATTTATTTGCTGATGTTTTCCTCCACCATTGGACTGATGGCAAGGTCCATGGCTTATTCACCTTTATATCCTGAGAATCTACCACACTATCTGACATATAGCAGTTAGTCAATAAAAGTTTGACTTTCATAAAAAAATAAAAGTTTGCACACGTGCAAACATGAATAAATGATGGCCAAGGTGATATTGCAAATAAGGGAAACATTTGAGATATTTCAAACATTTCAGTGCTTATTCTTTCAACTATATCATGATACTTCTATCAATGTGTAAACCTGGATGCATAGCTTTGTAATAGCCTATGGCTTTGCAGTAAGTTCATGCAGAAGTATAAATTATATAGACATAGTTAAGAGGATAATCGATAGTGGATTAGAACTAAATCAGGCTCCAGAACTTAGTTTTGGATTCGTTTCCAGCTTAAGCATTCAAAGCAAAAATCTCTTCTTCCCAAGGGACAAATATTAGTACTGTTCTAGTTTGCTAATGATGCTGGAATGCAAAACACCAGAGATGGATTGGCTTTTATAAAAGGGGGGTTATTGGTTACACAGTTACGGTCTTAAGGCCATAAAATATTCAAGGTAACACATCAGCAATCAGATACCTTCACTAGAGGATGGCCAATGGTGTCCAGAAAACCTCTGTTAGCTGGGAAGGCACGTGGCTGGCATCTGCTCCAAAGTTCTGGTTTCAAAATGGCCTTCTCCCAGGACGTTCCTCTCTAGGCTGCAGTTCCTCAAAAATGTCAGTCTTAGTTGCACTTGGGATATTTGTCCTCTCTCAGCTTCTGTGGAGCAAGAATCTGCTTTCAACGACCGTCTTCAAACTGTCTCTCATCTGCAGCTCCTGTGCTTTCTTCAAAGTGTCCCTCTTGGCTGTAGCTCCTCTTCAAAATATCACTCACAGCTGCACTGAGTTCCCTCTGCCCATCAGCTCATTTATATGGCTCCACTGATCAAGGCCCACCCTAAATGGGTGGGGCCACCCCTCCATGGAAATCTCCAATCAGAGTCATCACCCACAGCTGGGTGGGGCACATCTCCAAAGAAACACTCAAAGAAATCTAATCAAAACTGATAACGTCTACCCACACAAGATTACATCAAAGATAATTGCATTTGGGGGACACAATACATTCAAACTGGCACAAGTACCTATAATTAAAAGCTCTAAAAAATGAGAGAACTTAAGCAAAACAGAAAAATAAAAGTTTTTTGTCAAGTCTTCCACCATTTTTTAAAGTAACAATGACAGTTATGGTTAAGTTGCTTACTAAAACATATTTAACCAAAAACAAAAATATGGTTACAAATACTGAATGAATGGAGTCTCCCCACTTTCTTCCTATCTCCACCCCCAAAAAGAAGACAAAATGGACAAGCATGCCATCAAGGACTTCAGAAAGATAAGAAGGAGGAGTTGGCACCCAAGACAGAAGTGTACACAGACAGACACACTGAAACTATGTTATACTAGGCTTCCAAAGAACTAAGTAAAACTGATTTGGCTAATGTAGTCCTCTTATCTCTCCCTTTACTTATGTTCCTCTCTTCCCTCCCATACACATTGCTTAAAGTTCATGTAACTAAAATGTAGGGGGAAAAACATAGCAGGTAACTAAACAAGGTGTCCAAATGTAAAAGGAAAACAGAGACAACTCTGCTAAATATAAGAAGTGAACCATCAACTCTGGCAACTGCAGCCACAACAGTCACTTTAGATAATATTCTCAGAAGTGTCTCTGGGTATGCAGGATAGTAACAATAATCTTTTATATTTATTAAACATCTAATACTTTTACTAAAATATGTTTACATATGGGAGGAGAAGGGCAGGGATTCATGTCTACATTTTAGGAAACTAGGCCTCAAAGAAGTTAAGTCACTTGGCCAAGGTCAAGTAGCTAGGAAAAGGTAGATTTAGAATTCAGGTTTCCCGGTTGAGTCCAAAACTTGTGACCCTACAATTTGATATCCCACAAAAATACTCATCCTTCTCTAATCATCTGCCATCAGTTCAAGTCAAGATTCCTAAATCTTATAGTCTGAGGCATTTCCTTGGGACTTCAATGAACTTTTGGTGTTGAGCACAGCAAGACTGTATGTACATGGATACCCATCGTAGTGCCCAAAGCCTAAAGAAATTAGACTAGGACTAAAGAAAATCAGTCAGTGAGCTAAAAGAATATTGAGCAAACCCAGTATTTCTTATGTTTTCTCTTTGAAGGAACATTTGTATCTAAGGGTGACAGGATAAATTTGCTGCAATAGAGACACTTGGTTTTAATCACATTATGCACAGGTAAACTAAAATGGAGAATTAAAGCAAACAGGACAACTGGTAAAAATCCACTATTGAGGAAAAAGAAACTCATTAAAAAATTTTTTTAATGGCCCAGATTGAATGTGTCCAGTAATTGGATTTATCAGGACAATGTTGTCATCTCTCAATCTATCACAATAATGGCAAATATTAATTGTGGGATTACTATGTGATAGAAATCGCACTGAGCTCAATTAATTGGCTCATTTAATTCTCCCCCAAATCCTATGAGATAAACACCACAATTACACCCATTTCAACTCAGAGAAATTATATCGATCGTTTATCCAAGCTAACACAGCCAGAAAGTGTTGTAGAACCAAGATTCCTTCCCAAGTTGGTCTGGTTCATAGCTTTAACTGCTATGACCATCAATAGCAGAATAGAAGAAACAATGAAAATTTGGTAGGTAAGTAAAATCAGTAAGGGGTTTATCATGATTTTTAAAACCTAACTGCAGAAGTGTGCTATGTATAAACCTTAATGTGTGCTCAGGAAAAGCATCATCTAATCTCAAAGATGAGAAAACCACAGCCCAAAGAAGTTAGGCAGGTTAACACTCATCAAACAATAGACACAATTCTTGGGACTGCTATCTGAAAACCAAATCCACTTTAACTTTCCTATATCAATTATACCATATTTAAACATTGACTCTCACTGATCCAGGATGACAACATTCAGTTTTCCCAATCCTTTTGCTATTGGATCTGGCCGTCAGTTTTTTTTTTAATTTAACCTATATACTTAACAGTGACAACGTTCAAAGTACAATTTTCACAAGTAGTTGGAGGGCAAATCTCAAAGAATGTCGTGGATTACAATTCCACAACTTCAGACATTTCCATTATTATAAAATATATGTACAGAAAGGTATCATCTCTCGATCTACAGCTCAACAAGCAGTCATATAGGTAATTTTAAACACTGTTATGGGTTACAGTTCCACAGTTTCAGTTCTTTCCTTATTATGCAATACAAGGTACATATAGAAAGGTGAAGACCTTCAAGGAACAATTCAATGAGCAGCTATAGAGCAAATCCCAAAGGATCCTATAGGCTACAGTTCCACCATGTCATTTACCTCCTTGCAGCCATTGTAACACCCCAGCATCCAAAAATATATATATAATTATAAAAATTTTCAGTATTCATAGACCTTTGTTAAATTTTATCTTGCTTGCTGCTACCTCTTCGGTGTCTAGGCAGTGAGCACCCTAACTTGTTCATATTGAAAGGGGGTGTTGATGGTATAGGGAAAGGGGCCACATCTGAAAGTTGATCTTAAAGAGGCTCTTGCCTCTAGGTTTTAGGACCTGTCAGGTATAGGGACACTCTGGTAGATTTAAGTTTCTGAACAATAAAACTTAGTGAGTGCATCTTTTATAGAATCTCAGGTAGGGAACTAGATATTTGGGAATTACTTTTGGTATGGGCATGGCTTATTGTCGGCCTTCAGGTTTTTAATTCTATTCCTAGAATGGAAATTAAAAGCCCTTTTTAAAGCAACCTTGGTAATAACAAATTCACATAAGTTTAGCAAAACACATTGTAAGTAAGTAGTCATCATGGGGCAAAATATAGTGGGCAGTGGTTATGTGAGCAGTTATTGGAGCTTGGGTGTTCACCACACAGCAGCAGATTTCATAAATTCCAGGGTCAGGCATGTTCCTAGTGGAGGCACGTTTGTCTATCATGAGAAGACGCAGGATTAGATAATCAACAGTGAGGAAGTTAGCCAAAGTTGCCACCCAGAAATTATTTACCAGCAGCTGCAGTCCAGAAACACAAACAAGACAGTTTCCTTAGGAGTGGGCCATACTCAGCTGTGGACCACTCATGGCATCTTTTCACTTTAGTTTGCTTCAGAACCAGAAACCATATGTACTACAATGATTTCTCCATTGCTTGCTTCATATGCTCAAAATCATTTTCCAAAAAAACTGTCCCTACAATTAATATTTGCTACCAAGAGGGGGCAGTGGTACCTAATCATGCAGGTATACTCCCCAATTTATCTGTGCTGAAGGTAAGCAGACTTTTCCTGTTTTTTTTTTTTAATGTTTAACAAAAATTGAAGCTTAAAGAGTAGTTTAACTTAAACATTCAATAGAGAAGTAGACACTCGCACAGAACAATTTTTATAAACAATTTAGCATTATTTTATTAATCCACAGCTAGTAGGATTCTGAAGATTATATCTGTATTCTACGAACAGCTTGAAAGAAAGAAATTTTACCTCCATTTTTATTTACTTGCTTTGAAGTTGATGGGCCTAAGTTTTACATAACTCTTTAGTTTTAACTTCTATTACAATGAAAAATCCTTGTGGCTTCTTTCACTGTTAAAGATTATGTCTGCTATTTTCATCTCTCCCTCAATTGCCTACCTAAAGGAAGACTTGACACTTGGAAAGAAAAGACAGCACCCTCTCTCCAGTTCTCTTCTCCTAATGTTTGTCGTATTTCCCTTCCCTGAAGTCACAATGGTGAAATGCTTGACTGTCTCTTACCAAGAGAGTATTTTTTCACTCTTAAATACAAACATCTCAACAAAAACCTGCAGTAGCAAAAATATGTAAAACAATGAAATAATTACTCTTCACAGTAGATGTGCATTATGTTTCATAAATATTTGCTTTCTTAAAAAGAATCATGCATATAACACCCAAATCTACAATAACTGTAGATTTAACATTTTAATATCTTTAAAGAATTGTCCTTCTAATACTAAAAAAAGAAAAAAATCAAGCTAAATTTGTTAACAGAACAGGGCTCCAATTCTCATCTGAACCTTCTGACTTACCGTGTGACGCCATGCATGTTACCTTGCTGTCTCTTCCCCAACATACCTGCTAATGAACTTCCTAACCTTGTGCGATCACAATGCAAATAACATGGATGAATGCATTTCACAAGGCACACTTATGGAACATATGAGGGTGAGATTTTAAAGATCCATACCTCTTCCTCATTTTTAAGTGTCATAACTGCTACCCCTCTAATATGTATGATGCTATTAAATTTACAAAGGACTTTGATATAGGTCTTCTTATTAAATCTTTTTGGTTGCTATTTATTTATACTCTTAACAAATAATTTTCAGGCCAGTGGTACTGTGTATTATTTCTAAAGCCCACAGGGGTTGGAAAGGCTCAGAGAAGTTAACTTGCTCAGGCCCCCCTGCCCCACCCCGCTGCCTAGGACTCCTAATGCAGTGTTTTCCTAATCCCCTATCCTTTCCTCAAAATGAAATTGCTGTTTTCTATCCCTCATCACTAGGCAGTGTGACAGCCTAATTTTAACTAAGATGCTACTGATTGATAATGGCTTTATGTGTTCTGCTCCCAAATAATAAGAACATTTTAACCTAAACCTTTACTGCTTCCCAAATAATCCACAGCCAAAAGGGATGAGTAATGTGACAGGAAGATCAAACAGATTTGGTGATAAGGGGAAAAGAGGAAGGCACAGTAGTTGGGGATCTCTCAAATTATATGATGCAGTAGCTGCCTGAATGCTCTGCTCACCCTTAAGACTGACCCTAGGTAGAGACGGGATGATTCTACTACCTGAATGGGGCCAGTGGCAATATATGGGAGTCTAACAAAATGGTTTCACCTCTGAATGTGACAATGTGCTGTGACCAACCCCTCTCCCTATAATCTCGTTAATCACACTTTTCCAGGAGAAGCATGGTGCTGTCTCACACCCCACTCAAAGTGTTTTCTGAAGACCGTCTCCCTCACCAGTACAGACCAGACAGTAAGACCAAATGATTCAAGCAGTTATTTAACGCAAGCTAAAAAAATATTTTCCCTCAAATTATCTAGGAAATTACCCCTTCCTTCTGCCTTGCTTTGTAGACAGCTAATGGGAAAATTTTCCTTCTTCTGCAAAGTGAACAAATTAATTCACTATTCCTAGCCTGAGGCAAAATACTGCCACTCATCCTCCCCCTTTCTCCATTTCTCTGAGTTACCAGCCCTCACCTAGCAATATCCTCCTCGACCAGAGGCAGCTCCAATGAGGGACACACACTATATAGCCACAAGGATGAAAGGTAAGTTTGGCCCAAATTCAAGAAAATTCATGTTAAAACATGGAAATCCAGGAGAGACAGGAAATAGGGCTAAATTGCCTCAAGTTAGCTGTCTACATTAACTGAAATTACCAAATAATTGTTTGGGTCTCATAGACACCAGCTATTACTCTGATCCAAGATATTACCTAGCAGCCTTTTGTGCTTTCCAGACTTCTTCTCCGCAGGGCGGGGCACAAATACAGAATGGTAACATTTTTACAGTACTCTGGTGTAAGCTGCTGGGAATTCAGAATCCCTGACAAAGTCAGAGGCGACCAGCTCCAGGTTGCTTAGGCCACTTCAGATCCTGCTTGCCCAGACACTAAAAGGGCTGAGGAAATCAACACTGTGGTGACCAGTTAGGAAGCTTAATCCTTGTAAACCATACGCTAATGTCCTCACCAAGGTGCTGTCTCATCTCACCCTCCACTCAGCCTTCCTGGCCCCTCCCAACCCACTGGCCGTCAATCAAGACAGGGAAGCTGCCATTCCCCCTTCTATCCATACTTGCTTCTTAATCTTAAAATAAACTATTCCTGTGACTAAAAATGCCCAAGATTTTGTCTTAAAGGGGTATCTACATAATCATTTTAAACAATAACATGGATTTCACGTGGAACAGAAACGTCCTCAGCCCCTGCCCATAGCAATTTTCTCATCATCCTCTGCTCCACTGAGGCAGCGTCAGTCTAACAGAGTGTTTCTCCATGTGTGGCCTGGAAATAACCAGTCTCAGAGTCACCTGGGGGACTTGTTTAAAAACGCAAATTTCCAAATTCCCTCCTTCCCCTACTAGTCAGACTCCCTGGGGATAAGGCAGGGACTCTCCATTTGAGGCACACCAGCTCCCAAACTGTCTTCTGCACAATTCCTCACCGGAGACTGAGTCTCTGATTTAAAGCAGCCCTCTCCCCTTATAAAGGAGAACAGAAAACAAGCACAAGAGAGGTGACGCAGGCTTGTCCAAGGTCACACTGTGTTAAAGTGACCACATCTAGATTGCAATGCGCCTCCCTCCCTGATTAGCACAGCTCGAGCGCAGAAAGGTCTGGACCAGCCATGGCTGACCCCCCAGCCCTTGCTCCCGCCTCAGAGCGGCCCGACTGCGCACTCACCCGCTTGTAGACATCCTCCCGGCTGGCCTCATATTTCTGCTGCATGCGCTCCTCCAGGAAGTAGATGCGCAGCTTGAGGCTGAAGTTCTCCTTCTTCAGGTCATTGAGGTGCTGGGACAGAGTGCGATATCCGTTAGACATGGTGGGCAACCCATGGGGAGGAGCATGCCCAGCTGCCCTCTCACCCCAGGAACACGGTGCAGCAGCACCGCAACAGGAGGCGAGGAGGCTGGGAGGCTGCTGGGCTGCGGGAGCAGGGAGGCCCGGGCTACGGCCACATGGCCCCGATCGCTGGCACCCTCTCTGGGCCTCGGGACTGGGCTCCCTTGTTCTGAGTGCTGGAGCGCAGCACACTTTCCTTTTTTACCTCAGGGAGATATTTGCGGAATCCCTGACAGAGGAACATGCTGCGTGAACTCAGACACAAGTGGTGTAACCTGACGCCAAGCCAGGACTTGATTGTCACCCTCCCGGAGCCTCCGTGGCCCAACTGCAGGCAGTTAACATCTTCCGGGAAGACAGAGGGGACTGACCCCTAGAAACTTCCAGGAAATGGGGAAGGGGAGTAATTCAAGTTGGTGATAAACTTGCAAATCATGATCAAGTAAAAAGGGTGTGTGTCTGCGTGTGTCTGCGTGTGTGTGTGGGGGGGGTATTTAAGCACCTGGTGTTTGATTTGGCCAATAAAGAACAAAAGTGTGAACAGAAGCAAGAAACAAGATTGCTATTTAAAAAAAAAAACATATAAAAAATGCACACAAAATGGTGGCCAAATGTGTTAAATATTCTGATTCTGTCAGGTGCAACTCTCAAAAGGCTGCTACCCAGAGGGGGTCTCAATTTTCTTTGGTGATTCAAATGCTCACCTTTAATCAGTTCCTTACCAGTTTTCCTTCCCAGGCTTTTCTATCTCTAGGGCAGCTAAATTGGTATAGGCTTTACTACCACACACCTCTCCCTATATACACCATAGCCACCCCTAAAGAAAGATCAAATCTTCTAGCTCAGTGGAATGTTTGCAAACTCTGTTTACTGGTTACAAAAGCTCACAGAGGCAGGGGCCAAGTTTCCTCCCTCCCTGAAAGAAGGGATGGGGTAGGAGAGGGAGGGCGCCATCAGCTGGGAGCCCAGAAATTTCAGCTGGTCACTGGCTGTTAACTCTGGCATCTGCCAACTGGAGCCAAGCACTCATCACCAGATCCTGCTTGTAACGCAATTTAAGAGCCTTGAATGACAGCTGCAACATAAGCAGGAAGTATTATTTATACCACTTCACACAGGACACTGAAGGTAACTGGAAGACAACCCACAGCAAAGATACCACACACAGGCTCTTGGTTGCAATAAGACTAGGTTGGAAAAAAAAATAGTATTAACCTCCAAGATAAAGGAAATTTAAGCTCTTATTTAATTCAAGATTCACTCATTTCCTCCCCAATCTACCTGCTTGTCATTCTTCAAATTCCTTTGCAAACCTTCTTAATAAAATTCAAGTCAACATCTGAGTACCCACCAGGTAATATGTTGGACATGGGGGATACAAAGATGAAGATAGTCCCAAATCTTAATGAGCTAGGTGGTCATGTAACTGATCATTCTTTGTTAAGATATGTATGTTACACTACAGTCCTCCAAATCTGTGTTTTTCAGACTTTTTACATTGCAGCCCAGTAGACACAGACACACAGACACACACACACACAACTGAAGTAAATCTTTCACAAAGTAATTATTACCATCACTGTGTGTGATTCACTCTATTTTCTATTCTATTTGCCTTTTTGGGAGTGACCCACTAAGTTGATTTCATGACCCACTAATATGTTTCATGCTGCCGTTTGATTAAAATACTGAATCTATGGGAACCCAGAAGAAAGAGTGATTCATGCCAATGGAGATTATCAGAGAAAGTTTCACTAGGAGTTGAATTTGTACTCTATCTTAAAAGATGAAAGTGAATAAAGTAGACCCAGGAAGGCATAATAAAACTGAGCATTCTCCTAATAGATCTGGATTTTAAGTAGACAGTATGTTTCTAATCATAGATGGTTGGTAACCAAGGCCAAAATATTACCCATTAAAAAATCTACACATCTAAAATATATTTAAGTATTTTCATTAAATCTGTGCACTTAGAATAAATGAATATCATTTAGACTTAGAGACAGTAAAGTAAGGAGAAAATCTAAATTAAAACTTAGAAGACTTTTCTGGTCTCAGTAATTTACTGAATAGCTGTGTGACCTTAGGGGTGTTCTCCTGAGGCCTAACTGTCCTCATTTATAAAATGAAGTAGTTGGAAACTAGATGTCTTTTTTAAGTCCCTTTACTGGTCTAAGCTTCTACAGATATAATTCAGTTATTGTAACTTCCATTTTGAATAAGGGGAACCAGGCTGCAGATTCTAGATTAGTGATTATCCATGCTTTCCCTATTTTCTTGGAGTCCTTTATCATGTAACAGAATTTAATAGAAGTTTTAGAAATACAGTTTTTAAAATTGAAGTATTTCTTTCTGCACTTTCTTGCCTATTTCCTCTCATGCCCCGTGATAATTTGTTCTTATCTCTCTAACCTCTTTTCCGTGTTTTTTGCCAATTCTTTTAAGAGGGTGCTTAAGTGACAGATAACCCTTAACCTTCTGCTTTTTCTCTCTTTAAAATTCTTCCCTTATTGATTTTATCCCCTTTTATAGCTATAACTTTTGCCTCCCAAACAACCCCTAAATCTCCAACCAAGTCCTCTCACCCAAGATCTAGCTCTGCATATGAAACACTAGATAGTTGAACTTGAATGTACCATTCTCACCACACACCGCATAGCAAAACTTTTGCAATGGTCTCTACTATGTCTGCCAGAATCCACTCCAGCCATCTGTTGTTGCTGGAGCAGAGCACGTTGGGGGAGAGTAGTAGGAAGTAAAGTAAAAAAGATAATGGGGAGGGGAGAGGCTCTAGGTCCTGTAAGGCCATGGGTCTTATGGAAATGACCTGGCCTTTTACTCTAAGTTAGATGAGAAGCCAATGAGCTTTCTAGCAGATGAGTAACCTGACATATTTTAAAAGGGTCACTGTGGTTGCCTGTAGAGGAGGGAGATCAGTTTTGGGGTATAACTTAGGTTAGAGATGATAGTATCTTGGATGAGAATGGTAGGGGTACTGGTTGTGGTGGTGATCATGGATGGATTCTATGTATGTTTTGAAGGTAGAAATAATATTTGAAGACAGATTAGATAATGTTTACAAGAGAGAAGAGTCAAGGGTGACTCAAAGGTTTGGGGCAAACGACTGTAAATATTGAGTTGTTGCAAACTGAAATAGGGTCCAGTGAGGGAGGAGCATGTTTTTTGGGAAAGGTCAAGAGTTCTGTTTTAGACATAACAGTAGGAGATGCTTATATTAAACATCCAAGTGGATGTTTCTACTAAGTAAGATATATAAATTGGGGTTCAGGGAGGAATTCAGGTTGGGCCTATAACTTAGGAATGTAAATGAAAGAAACATTATTTTTCTACAATCAATATTCTAGCCAATGTAGTTTCTAAAGAATTATTAAAACCAACCTTTCTATATCACTGGAAAGTTATAAGAATAATATAAGCAAACTGGCCCCTATAAAACAAATCAAATCAGCAAAATATAAAATGTTAGTGGAATACTTGTCTATTCAGTAATTCAACAAATATTTAGGGAGCACTTCCTAAATACTGTGCAATGAGAATACAAAGAGACAAAATACACCTTGTCAGCCCTCAAAAGCTCTAATCTTGTTGAGGTGATTGTAAATAGGCTGTGACAGCCCCGTGGGATGAATGTTATTGGAGAGGTCTTCTTAGATTGTTGTGAGAGCTATAGGATCATATAAAGACATATAAGTCATTGACCCCTTCTTTGGGTAGTCTATAGATTTGTTGGAGAGACATAAACACATGAAAAGTTAAATAGCTCTAAAAGATAATAAAAGCAATATCATGAGGCAGCATATGAACACTTGCCAAATATCAATATTTGCCTTAGGAATTCAAAGAAGGAAGAAGTGTTTCTAGGCTGATACAGCAGGGAAGACTCTTTTGGGTAGGATTTGAAATAAGACTTGAAAGAAGAGGTAGGGTGTTTTGAAGGGATGTGATGGGGTTTCCCCTTTATTATAAAATTGATAAGATGCCTGTGAAGAGTTTTAAGTAAGAGAGATGAAAGAATAAGATTTGAATTTTTAAAATATTATTTTGTTTATAATATGAAGAACTATTCCTCTTTGTTTCTCAAAAATAGCAGGCACCCTCCCTCCTCAGGCCTTTGAGCTTGTTGTTTCTTCTGTCTAGTATGCTCTTCCTATAGATATCTGCATGGCTCTCTTTCTTACCTTCTTCAAGTCTTTGATTAAATGTCATCTCCTCAATGAGGTGATCATCCTATTTAAAACTGCAACCCACCCCATGACTCACTCCATATCCCCTTTCATTGTTCTTTTTTTGTCCAACTGCCCTATCGTCTTATAAAATATTATGTTTCCTTATTTGTTTCTTCTCTGTCTCTCCCCACTAGCATGTAAATTCCATGAGAAAGTCAGGATTTTTGACTGCTTTCTTCACTGCTATATCCAGTGCCCAGAATTGTGCCTGATACATAGTAGGTGTTCAATAAATATTTGTTGAATAAAAGATTGGATGAACAACTAACCTGCTGTCTTTGACCTTACTGTACCTAATCTAGTAAGTTTCAACTGGCATTCAAGATTGTTTACAGATTCTTTTTAAAATGAAGAACCTATTTAAAGGCATTCCTCCTTATAAACAGGTCATTTTATAAGTAAAATAAATTATTCTAACAGGATAATTTTAACACAGAATACAGAATCTGGACTTTCTACAAGAGGATCAAACAAATAGGGCACAATAAGTGACAAATTAGAATCAAAGGACAATATGAATTATAGTAAGAACCATAGAAATTAAAAAAGAGAGGTTCCATAGAGAACTGGGGTTTGAGTTCTCCTTAAAAGATGAATCAGGTTTGGATAGGCTGGGAGGAGACGACAAGGCAATCGAGGTAGGGGGAACATAAGCAAAGGTACAGAGGGCCAGCTGGACTGAACAAAGGGAACATAATATTCTTAATGGGAGAACAGGGAGAATGAGAAACGAGGACCCATATTATGGAGATCTTCAAGTTCAGGGTGAGGAGTCTGAGTTTGTTCCTCTAGGTAAGTCTCAATTTGGACAAAGGGGGAGGAGAAAGGCAGTTGTGGAGGTGGGGAGGGGCAGTGAATTAGGAACTGCTTTCCTGGAAAGTTGTTTGTTCATTGCTTAGGTTTTCTTTTACTTGTTTAGCTTTTGTAACCTTAAACAAAAACACATATACCTGGGTCCCAC
>PVKY010009192.1:0-13494 GCA_004027775.1 Bradypus variegatus
GGCCCCCTGGGCTGACCAGGCCTCTTTAACCATGTTCAAAAGCATAGGCTGCAAGACACACTTACTTAACCCAATTCGAGCTCTTAGCTGCTCTTCAGAAAAGAGCTCAGAGGAGAGTGTTGGCCACACTCATCCACCAGGTCTCCATGTTGGTGCTGACCCTGCTCGCGCGTCAAGGCTCTGATGCATTTATTCACTCATGTGGCCCAAAGACCATGGGAAAGGCCTGCCCAGTGCCGGGCCGTGAATCGTCGTCATTCAACTTGAGAGCCTATCCTTGGGGAACTCACAACCCAAGAGAAGAGGCTTCATCTGTTTTCTTTCCCATAGAGAAACATGCAGAATTTTAAGCTGCCCAAGCAATGAGACAATTTACCTTGCTTTAAACAACAAACAACAAAGAGACACCACACCAGTCATTTGCTAAAGGCAACAGTCGACACCCAGACTCCGTAGGGCTCCTTGCACTTATCACAGGCAGCATTCTGACAGACAGCTCCTAGTGGTTACTGAACGTGCCAACGGCTCTCAAACTAGCTGCTCTTAGAGAACTAACTAGAGGAACCTGACCTTGTGGTGGGTCTGAAGTAACTTCCCACTCCAGCACCACTGCAAATGCAGCAAACAGGACTTGCGCTCCCAGCCTCCATGCCCCCAGCCTCAACCTTTGCCTCAACTGGCAGCTGGGGTATGTGTGTGTGTCCAGGGCAGCAGGTTCTGAAGTCCTTTCTGGGGGTGCAGGCCAAAATGCAATACTGTACGGAGGATGTCTGCAACTCTTAACAAGTCAGCCAAAACAAAAAGGCATCTAGATATGGGATAAAACAACTATTGCAAAATGTTTTTGGAAGAGTCTATGACCCTGTGAGCTCGGTCAGTGTGCACAGCCATGGTTTCTGGTAACTTCTCCTAAGGAATGCAGAGAATTGGCATTTGCACAAAAATGTATCATTATACAACAAAAGATCATGTCAATGTCAAGCTGATGCATCCAGGCGTAAGGCTCCCAGTGTCCTCAGAACCATCAACAGGAAAATTAATTACCCACTTATCATCGCTGGGCTGCCTGATGAGAAAAGATGTTCTAATTGCAAAATAATTAGTTTTACCATGACTAATAATGAATCCCTCAGTAAGAGGGAAAAAAGCACAGGAAGACGTAAGTCTGAAGATAAGAGGCCAGGTTTATAAATTGGAATACAAGGACGTGGCCCCAGAAAACCATTCCCACTGTTCCCATTGTATAAGACACCAAGGATTTTTAATTCCAGGCAAAGCAATGGGCCATCTACAACATTCCCTCATCCTATTGTCCCCTTCATGCTCCCCCTCTTGACTCCTGCCAGGAGTAACCCCCTCAGGTAGTGTTTCTACAGAAAGCCTCACTCATCTTCTCCCACAAGTGGTGTCTCTCACACTGGGGGACATGTTTCTTCAAGGATAAGGGAATCTCACAAGTTTGGACAGATTGTTTAGAACACTACACATAAGAAGTAAAATCCAGGCTATTCTGCCAGGACCCTGCTCCCCATACCCTAAGTTTGTGAACATAAAGCAAAACAAAGTTTTAAATGAATAAATATGAACTTCCACAGGGAAGTAGCTTCTGAGGCCCTTTTGGCCTAACATAATCAGAGCAAACCAGTGTAAACTGTGAGATTCTGTCTGAATTCCTACATTTTCTAAAAGGTGGATATTTTGGCCTCAAGACTAAAGCCTGAAACGCCTCTTTTGTCAAAGACCCCATACCTTGTAAAAAGATAAACTACACTAAAGGGCCAGTAAGGAAAAAATGAAGATGTGTCCATTCTTTCTCCATGAGTAAGAAATAAAAAAATTAAAACAGTAGCTGGTAAGGATATGAGAGTGAGCATGTGTGTCTGTGGGCGAGAGGGTGATAGGTGTCAGGTTCTGAATTTCAAGACTCAGCAAGTCTCTGATAAAACCCCAAATGGAGGCGGGAGATGTGGGGTGGGGAGATTGCAGGGTGGGGTTCCAGCTTGTTCTGCAGAATTGGAATTGCGTAGACACGAACCCCACAGGCTCTCCTGCCATACCACCCAGGCTTTTTGTCAGCATTAACAGGGAGGTGCAGAGCACACAGCACGCCGGCTCCGCAGGGAGCACTTCAACAGCCAGAGCAGATGTTACACCTCCTTGGTGCAGTGATCCCGCACAGCACCGAGGGGACAGCACCCTACCTGCTGGGTGGGTGTGTATTTGACGGTGTGGGAGTAGTCGTAATTATCGATGATGTCCAAGTCCTTCACCGCTTCACCAGGGAGGGGGCTGCTGAACTGCACGTTGAGTGGGGCCTTCCCAGCCCCTTTGGTGTAGACGGTGAAGTGGGTCGGTTTCCCATTTTCCATACCTGGAAGGACATACTGTGAAGTCAGGAGACAGGCCTTGCAGACTGGTTCCACTTTTAGAACCAGCCTGACCAGTCTGACTGTCCCAGCTCGAGGGGCTGGCCTTCAGCCACTGGCCAACAGCTCAGACAGGAGGAAGCACAGCCACTGCTAAACTGGGCACCCACAGAAGACCTGCCTTTAGTGGAGATCAGTCCTGGACCACACCCACCCACCACCCCTGGCCTGCAGGCCTTCGGCGTGGCCCGGCTCACATATGCCATCTCACCTGCTCTGCTGAGCCCCGGGCCTTCCGCCTTCACTTTGCTGGCGTCGTGGGAAGGGTCGACTTTGACTCTGAAAGGGCTGGCGGGGATTTCCTGTAGCAAAGACACTGTCTCAGCAGGAAAGCCCCTGGAGCAACTGCCAGAGCTTACTTAGCCTTCTGTCCAAACGAAGGGTGAAACCTGAACACAACTCAAACTTCAGGGGACAGTGAGCAAATGCCTGTCACCAGGGGTCAGGTTTTCATACACTAACCTTCACACCAGACCACCATATGACAAGGCCCACAACAGATCACCTATCCCTCAAATCACAGGCTTTAACCTGTTTTCTGCATAACCAAAGGGAGGTTTTCCACAAGCAAGTCTAAAAACTCTGAGCCTTTAGCACCAAATGTTGAGTACTCAGGATGGAAAAACACCGACAGTAAAACCAAAAGCAATAACCGTGTATGGGTCTGAGGGGAAGGAAACGTCCTTCAGGGAGAGCTGAGAGCTAAGGTTTGGGGAAGACAGGAATTGATCAGGAAAAGAATGATTACAATTCCTCAAAAAGAATGTTGCACATTATCAGAATAAAGGCAGGTTAATTGACTCAAGATTACCTCTAGGTAAGGTACTTTCTCCTGAGGTTCCTAATTTTATGTCAGGTTAATTTTAATCACCAGGATTTCATTATTCCCCATCTTCACTATCACGTGCAAACACAAAGTCTACCTGAAAGTTCAAAATTCCTCTCCCTATAAAATTTTATGTAAAAGTTTAAGGGTGGAAGGCAAAGTCATCACTTCAAAGAGGTCAAAGGAAAACCCATCTAGAAGTTAGGTTTTAATTTAAAACTTAGCAATTCTTTACAATAAACCAATCTCTTTGCAGAGCATCCCTGCTTGTAACCACTGAATACACTGCCTTGCTTTTCTTAGAAAGCAGTAAAACTCAAGTTCTGTTTTTTTCCTTCTTGGTTTTAAGGAGCCAGAGAAGAAAATTACGGAGCAGAGTTCTCAAGATGACTTCTCTGCTGCTAAAACAGTAAAAGGGAGACAAGAGCACAGACAACCGGAAAAAAGCCAATCCCGCTCCCCTCCCCCTCCTCCATGCCCAAACACAAACCTGAGATGCAAACAGAACCTTGATAGTGTATCGCCCAGCGGCAGGAGGCACATATTTGACTGTAAATGTGTCGTTGGCGTTGTGAATGATGTCAAAATCCACGTCTTCTTCATCCTCGCTTAACACCCGGGCATCACACTTAATGCCAACGCTGACATCACCTGGAACAGACCAGCTCTTGGCACCAGTTTACAAGAAACAGCATGCCCCGTGCCATCACTTCCAGCTCAGACTAACACGACAAAAAAGCCATTAGGAAACTTCCCGGAGTAAACTTGAGAAAGGGATGGTGATAAATCAGGGTTTTAGGGAGGAGACAGGGGATTAGCAAAGACATCACCAAGGAGCTGACAGAGATGTCCGTTAGACAGACAATTACCTACCCAGATGAACTACTTCCTGGTTTAAAGTTCAAGGTCCTCAAAATGTGACGAAAAGAGCTTTCTTCCCCGAGGAACAACAGTCCCTACTCTGGTTGAAGCCTGTCTTACCTTCACCAGCCTCGGTACAGTCCACTGTGAAGTGAGTAGGCTCATTTGCTTTCAGACCACTTCTCTCCACACCTGGCCCAAACACTTTGACCCTCTGGGGATGGCTTCCTTGACCGATGCTGACCTAGAGAAGACATGGAGAAAGCTGTTACCAAGTTCTCCTGCCCAGGAAAACACTGTCAGAAAACAATGTTAGAAACAGTTCTTTGGGGCAGTCTAGAGCCCTTGGCCCTTCAGGCCCCTCATCATTCATCGTCCAGAGGTTTATTTCTGCCTCAGCCAGCAGGAATGGGACCCCCAGACTTGCCCCAGGACTGGGCATTTTCATGCAACAGCCAAGATTCTGCCTGACGACCTACCCTGTAGGGGCTGTAGGGGATGTTCACACCTGCCCAGACCACGGCGATGGTGTGCTTGATGGGCTTTGTCGGGGTGTACGAGCAGGCATACGTGCCGTCCATCCGGCTCTTCATCTGGATGTCAATGGGCTGGCCTTCCCCGTCCTGCAAGAGAGCTGGGGCTAGGAACGGAGCTAGCCTCATGCTGACTTCAAACGGCAGTACTGCAGCCTTCTAAGACAGCCAAGTCACTACTCACTCACCCAAGAAAACGTCACTGGGCAACTTCAGTGTGCCATGTTCTCAAAATACAATGACAACAGGCCATAAAATATTACATGCATTATTATTATTATTATTTTTAAGAGTGAATGGACCAAGAAGAAAGATACAGCCATTCAATACTTCCTAATTTCAGTTCTTGCATTTAAATCCTGGGTCAAATTCAATTAAATTACATAAGCAGATAAAAAAAAAAATTCTTGCTTCCAAACCTTTCCTCTATCATGGCCTAAGTAGCTTCTGCCACATTGAGAGACATTATAGGACAATCGGAAACCATTAAGCCTTTGTTTCCATGGAAGATGAATCATAATGATGAAAAAGCACCCTGCCATGCTTTGTATGTTGGAATCTCATTTAATCCTCACAAAATCCCAAGAGACAAATATTTTTATTATTGCAATGTGTGGCTGAGGATACAGGATCAGATGGCCTGAACAACTTGTCATTAAATCGAGAGATCTTGTCACCCACCAACTATCTGAACATTTACCTACACAGGTGACCCCCTGAAACTTACCTGAGCAAATATCTTTAAGGGAGCCTTTCCAGCATCCCTAGGATCCACAGTGAACTCAGCCAGGTGGTTGACGATACACCCGGATTTCTCCAAACCTGGCCCATATGCTTGAACCTGGGGCAAAGGGCCAATAATGATTCTCTTTCTGTGTAATGTCCCAACTAAACTTCTGTATGAAAACTGGTGACCAGGGAACAGGGAAAAAAAACAACTTGCATCTGGTTTTACAATATCTAAATAACATGATGGTTAGGGGAAGTAAAATGCTGAAACAGACTGTACCTTAAAAATAAGTAGTTATCATTAACCTCTCAAGAGGAAGAAAACTCCCTAAAACCAGGCTCCAACTAGCCCAGGCTCCCTACCTTAATTTGGGGCTGATACAGGAACTGGGGCAGGGACTTCCAGCCATCCCATTCTCACCATTCCCTCTTGGAAGGGGCCTAGAATCTTCATCACCAAAAATGTTCCAAAGTTTGCAGCCCTCAGGGAGCTAAAGACTAGTAGGTGGCCAAGGAGGGGTAGCTACCAGCCTGGACCCAGGTCAGCCTCCTGACAGCTGCCCGTGTAGGGCAACAGCAGTGCACACAGGGCCATGGGGGCCTTCTGTCAGCCAGGCTGGCTCAGAGTCAATGCTTTGCAGCCTGCTATGCGTTTGAGCTGAGGCCTCTTGAAAATGCTGCAAACATTTCTCCAGTTTAAGAGAAATAATGCCAGAAGGGAAAAAATACTTTATTTATGGAGCACCTTGAAATAATAACTAGAGAGAGACAGGACTGAACTATGATATTCTGGGACGCAAGAGAAGAGCAGCTTCCGGAGCTGCTGCACAGGCCAGGCACTGTGCCAAAGGTTGTCTTTATGCACGTTACTCCTTGAACCCTCTCAGAAACACTACGAAGAAGCAGACACTATTATATTTCCCATTTTACCGGCGAAGATCCCAAGAGTCAGAGGGGTGAAGTTACTGGCCCAATATTACAAAAGCGCCAAGACTACCAGGATTCACATTCAGGACCATTTGCTCCCTAAGGGCTGAACAGCTCCTCTCTGCCATCTCTCAATACCCTGTTTAAGGCAACTTCTTCAGGCACTGGGAAGCGAACCAGGTGCCAGAGAAGAGGACAGAAACAGGATAAATTGATTCACCAGATCTGGGTTGCAGTCTCCAGGGGACGGGTGGATGAAAGCCATGTATGGGCTGTCTTTGATGTCTTCGTCATCACACATGATGTGGACAGCATATTCGCCGGGCTCCTTGGGCCAGTATTTGACATCACATGATCCATCATTCTGGTCATCATACTCGATCTTCGCCTGAGAAGGGCCTTCAATGGCAAACCCTGGGCATGGAGACGGAGGGCTTCCTTGATTACGCTGTGGAAAGCACCTGCTCTATGTCACACCATCTCATTCCCTCTGCCTCCCTAAAAACTAAGCATTTGCCAGAAAACTGAAATCTGATATTGCCCCTTCCCCAAAATAATAAGCCTACTGAGCCTTCACTAGAGACAGAGGGGTTGAATTTTGTTCTTTTTATTAATAGCATCTAATAGGAAGGTTCAACCAGCAAACCTTTCTGTTTGGCAATACAGCAACACATATAAAAAAGCTTAAACCTACGTCCACTTTTGCCCCACCAATTCCACTTCTGGGCATTTATCTGAAGGAAATAACCAAGGATATGTGTAAACAGTTAGCTAAAAGAACAAGCATTCAGCATTGTTTTTACAGCAAAACCCTGGAAATAATTTGAGGGCCTAACAATAGATATATCCATACAATGGAATTCCATGGAAGCCAAGGAAAATGAAGACATACCCTAAATTTACCTGATGCAATAAGATATAAAGACTTCCCTCAGATATTTTATGTGGAAGATAAAAACATTTTATGTGTAGCTACAGAATAAAATCTGGAAAAATATACCAAAAGGTTAATATTATTTCTAGAAGGGAGAATTAAATGTGACTCCCTATTTTTCCCTTTCTGCTTATTTCTATCATCTAAAATAAGAGTCACCAAACTATGGCCCATTGGCCAAAACCAGCTCCTTGCCTGTTTTGGCAAATGAAGTATTACTGAAACACAGCCCATTCCTTTATGCATTGGCAATGTCTCTTTCATGCCTACAATGGCAGAATCCAGTAATGGCAGCAGAGACCATATGACTCACAAGCTGAAAACATTTACTATCTGGTCCTTCCCAGAGAAAATTTGCTAACCCCTGATCTAAAACAATCATATATATGGCAGATGCATATTTTTCCACTTATGCTCCAAAGAATTTATTTACTTCTAAAATTTCTAATTTCAGCAAAATCCATTCATTTATTCAAACTAAGGATCAGTCAAACAACACTCGTTGATTGCCTTCCATGTTCCGGGCACTATTTTAGGACAACACCCATAAATGGCTTCTGCTCTCCATGTCTAGCGAATGAATAAATGCCAGTGCCAGAGACAGTGAGCAGCTAGAAGGGCAGGAGGAAAATGTGAATTACAATTCCATTCCAGCAGTATCCAGAGATGGCCTTGGGTGGTCAGGAGACCTTCCTACAGCGTAGTGAGGCTGAGAGATGGCCCCAACACCCAGCCATCAGCCAGACTGAACCCAGGCCCAGGAGCCCTGTAATCTCAGTCCTCCAGAAGCTGCTAGTCAGCTGCCTCCACTTACCTAGAGACCCCACTTCAGAGCCAATGGACTCCACCACGAAGTCCGCCGACCGCCCAGCGATCCCGCCATGGAGGCCAGGGCCCCACGCACGGACTTTCTGCATGCCAGCTTCAGGGCCGACTTGAACTTCAAAAGGGCTAGAAGGAAAGGAATCCAAGAAGCATTAAAGAAGAGCAAAGACAGGTCTAAATAAAGTCATGAGTCGCTAAATGTATATTGTTTCCACTTGACTGGTCCTTTTACCCAGAGTCCCAATCTCCAGCTAAGCCCTTCCTCCACGCAGGTTCCCCCACAGCCATTGTTATGTCAACAATATAATGTAACGTGGCTGCCTCAGGGGGCTCAGGTGGCCGCTGGGCTGACACTCAAGCCACACTGCCATGCACTAACCTTCCAGTCATTTCCCTATGTCTTTGTATAAGGGGCTTTCCACACTGTAAGCCCCGGAAGGTAAGAGAGTATACGCTTTTTCATTGCCTGCTTCTGCTACAATAAGAAAACTAGGGTTGAGTAGGTTTTGTCTCATATCTGAATGGATATGCTTTAACTTTGGAGCAAGAGGTTGAAAAAAAGTTTGCTCAGACTCCCAAAACCCTATAATGCCTAAATATTTCTCAAGGTAAACAGAATTTATTTATTTAAAGTTGCCCCAGAGGAGAGCTGGAAAGCATGTGAACACGCAGGGCCCGCAACTGTGACGCCCCCGAGGCAAAGCTGTAGACTGCATCTCTTGGTCCCCAGCGGCACTGGAATAGATGATTTTAATGTAAACCATAGCGGAGTTTACCACCATGGAATTCCTGAACAGAGGCACACATTGAAAAAAGAAGATATCAGTTTATACAAGGGTGTACAGGCAGAGCCCATTTGCTCTCCATTACTGCTCCTTCTGGTTTCCCTACCTCCCACCAGCCCCAAACCACCAGCATTCAATTTAAAGCAAACGGGCTGAAACCACAGCAACTTTCTGCTGCTTTTGAGAACAGGCCAAATGTCTGCATGCTGCTCTGAAAAAAGTTTTTCAACAAAGAACATCTCTTTCCCTCCTGCTGCTTCGGAAGCAAATGGCTGTGCGTTTTCCCTGAGCCAAGCAGCCTCCAGAAGACGCACCTCCAGCTGCAGACTCACCTCTTTGGAATGTGGTGTCCCCCCCATGTGATGGCAATGCTGTATTTCCCCGGGGTGCTGGGGTAATATTCAAAGGCATAGACTCCATCCAGAAAGCCTTTCTGCTTCACCAGCTCCTCCAGACCCTCTGTGGGAAAGAAGCACACAATCTTTCCAACACAGTTCTAGACTCAGAATGAGAATCAAAAGGCAAGAATGGAGAGACAGCAACAAAACAAAGCCATATTTGAAAACTCAGTGGAATGCTTCAGAGTAGCAATTTCCCCAAACCCAGGAAATTACTTCAAAGCTGAAAACATATCCATCTCTATATTAACGCATGGAGAAATGGAAGATTTCCCAGATAACTGGCTATAGAAAATTCTCTTGGTTATGAGGGACCCTGAGATCCCGAACTTCCTGGGTCTATATAAAGATAAACTCAATCACATCTCAATATTAACTCCACTTTTCCCAACCACTGGAGCCACCCTTCTCAGTCCCCCACAAAAACTGAGGCAGGAGCGAATCTTTATGAGCATGCGTTTCAGGTAAGTGACCTAGCATATCTTTTTTAATAAAAATGAGAAAGCTCTTGTATGATATCTACAAGAAGATAGGTTTTAGACACTACACCTCAAACTCCAGATGAGCTATCAGGCAGAAACTTGTTTCATGTCAAGCCCTGAGGTTTGGCCAGAAAAGTTGTTGAGTCAAGTGAGAATCTAAGGTCAGGGAGTAAAAAAAACAAAAACCACCCTGGCTCCTGTTGTAACAAGCCTGGAGGAAGGGCAGCCCCAGAAGCAGCTTGGCTGTCAGTCTGGGCAGTCTAGAACCTTGACCGCCCTCGCGACGCAGCCTGCCCCAAAGCCTGGTGCTCTGAGATCAAATAGTAACTTTCTGGAGCACAGAACACTCCTGTCCTAGCCTGTTGGAACACAGAGAGTGAGAGAACAGAGATTCCACAAGGCACGGAAGTGAAACCACCAAGGCCTGCTACACCTGTGAGTGTGAGCTCAAATGCTGAGCAGCTTCTCTGTTCCAGGGGAAAACATAAGGCCAGGGAAGAGACCTGTATCCACACCCATCTCCTTTCCCAAAAGAGGAAGCATGAATGGGTTGCAGGGCACAATCTATCCCTCCACATATGGCATTCATCTACAAAGAATATTCAATCTTTATTCTCACTTTATAAGCACTGATCATAGTAATTAGGTACCTGACATAATTTCACAATCTATAAATTATAACCTCTCGTGGGCAAAATCATAGGCTTAGGAAACCCGTGCTTGAATTCCAGCTCAGATGCTTATGATCTGTATGACCTTTGGCAAGACCCTTCCTCTCTGAGCCTAGGTCTCCTCAAATGAAACAGGACCTCTTTGGTTGTTTTAAATGAGGCATTTCCCCAATTCCCTTACACGACTGCTTCTTTCTCTCCCAAAGACCTTAACATTAGTAATGTGAGGCTGCCAAGCCACCTGCTCTTCTCCCCTGTACCCAGGGCAGACATCACTAATCAATCACTGCTCCCTTCCCCAGGGAGCCCAGAGAGCCTGAAATCCTCGACCCAGCTCTCTGGGATAAACTGATCAGAACTGGCTGTGGAATGCAATCCTTGTGCCATGGTTGCAAAGTTAGCCCAAATCACACCAGAGATGGGGAAGGAAAGGAGCACTTACTAGGACCCTTCACGGTTACGCCGAGCTCCCCGCTTCCAGCAGCTCTGGTGTCAACCTTGAAGTCTGCGGTCTCCCGGATGCGGACGCCTTTGGGCTGCAGGCCTCGGCCGCTGGCCCGGCAGGCGTTTGGACTGCAGGCTGCAGACACAGTTTCAACATCAATTCAACCTTTCATTCTCTAGTCATAGTTGAGCAAGCCAAGGTAACTTGGAACCACGCGCCAAGAAAATGTTTGCTTTGCACAAAGAATGTGCAGCAGTTGCCCGAGACCAGGGGTCCTGTTCAGGCAGCATACCGGGCTAGCAAATAAGGACACAACATAACTCTGTCCAGCCACACCACAGAAGGACTTGGGGAAAGTTACTTTGGCAGAGAAAGCAGGAGAGTTCAGCGAATCCACACTGTGCTCCCGGTACTAGCTGTAGCCTGGCATTTCTCCTCCCAGGGCTGAGGGGTAGTAGAGACCCAGCACTGGAGGTTGTTCAAACCTCATTTTCATATTCAAGGACCCAGTAATTGGGAAGACTGGACTTTTTCAAGTCTACTTGGAAAATGCAGCACTTGCATTTGGACCAGGTTCTAAAACTCTGGGTTAGCCATTTCTAAAGGTCTAAATGTCGTTGTTGCCTTCGGCATGAAGAGGTAGGCAGAAACAATAGCTCGAAGAGACCAGGTCAGTCTCAACTTGGCCAAAGCAGACCAACAGGTTTAGTGCCATCTGTCACAAGGTCCTGGGAATGTGGGCTACAACTAGCGGTAAACACCACTCTTGATTATCTAGTTTAAAAACCTAGTTATAAGTCTAGAAATTAAGAAGGACAAAGGTAGCATGAGAGGTCCACAAACTACTGTTCCATGGGGTTAGTCAGAAGCTTTTAGATGGCTGATGAAAGAATCCTTGGATCCTAGGAATTCTTTGTCCAGTGTGAACAGCCTCATTAAGTGTAGAAATGAAAGAGTAGTAGGTAAAATGTCATGTTGTTTATTAAGTGGTTTTTAAAATCTGACACTGCATATCTGACAACTCTTGACACACTAGATCACAGGCTCCAGAAACTGCAACTCTTTACTCCACAGAAAGATGCTGTGTTCCCCGTGACCCCCTCCCGCAGGTCCAGTGCAGGCTTCGGCTGGCTGTGTGGCGTACCAGTGCTTCTCAAGGAGCACACACACACCCATGGGGCTAGAGATGATTTCAGGTGGTTCATGAATGAATAGAGTTTAAGAGTGGAAAGTTTATGGTGGAACTTCGTGGCACTCATTTTCCACTTGTGAAAGGGATATAGTGTTTATTTTTAATATATAATCATTTGGGGGGGAGGTTAGTGAATCAAAATTAAAACTCTATTAATTAAATATGAAATAGTACTAATGATAGATGGATACACCAGAAATGAAATAGGTAGTCCAAGAGAGAAAGGTCAGGAAATACGGTTTCAAAATTAATTCTTTTATTATGTCAAAGAAATTTGCTATGAATATATGGGTTTTTTTTTCTTTGTCAAGGCAAGAAAACTTGGTCATACTAGAAATAAATCACAACAGGATGATAGGACTTCCCTTGGAGGATTTTCAAAAAACATGGAAATTCTGAACATGGATAATAATTACAACATTAAGGGTAACTTCACTTCACATAAACACTAAATGAGCCCAAAGAGTATGAAGGAAACTGCCAGATTCTCTGCCGTCCTGATAAGTTTTAGAGATGTTTAAATGCAGCTGGAGAGTGGGCTTGGGGTCTAGCTGGACAAGTAATAACACCTGCACAGGAGTTTCCTGAAGCCACACGCAGTATGAGCTCAGCTGTCATTTGTGAGTAGCACGAAGAACCGGCAGAGAAGCCCCACCCAGCCAGCCCTTACCAAGCAGATGCCTCTGGCCCAGTGCACTCAATTAGGAAGCCACCAGATTCAGGGTCCAGGCTGGCCCAGAGGTGGGATTCAGAAGAGGAAGCCAAGTCTGCAGACAGAGATATCGAGGACAGAACAGGGACAGGCAAGGATCAGTTAGAAAAGGCAGCAGACTTGGAAAATAAAAAAAGGCAACAAAGTCAGAAGGAGAAAGAGCCTAACATTAGAGCAAACTGCATGCTCCTGGTTGCAGAGGGAGTTTAGCAGAATGGTTAAGGCCATGGTCTATGGAGACAGAGACCTGGGTTCTATTCCCAGTCCTGACACCTACTACTCATTACTTATCTAAGCTCTAGGGTCCCTACCTGTAAATTGGAAATAATGACCCCTACAACACACAGGCTGGTGTAGTGATTAGATGTGGTCATGCTACGTGCCTGGCAGCTAACAAAGGCCAAGCCGCAGAGGCTGCAGGCCCCGGCAAGGTAGCTGCTGTGCTGCCATGTACTTCAGCCACAGGTACCAACTCCTCAAACTGCCTCAGCCTGCACCTGTCAGTGATGATAGTGACGCTCTCCTCTACAAGCTTGAGGCAGGACTAAATGAGTTCATACAAGTAAAGCACTTAGGACACTGCAGGTCTTGCAGGAAGATACAATGTTAATATTTTGAGACAGTCAGCCACTTCCCACAGAAAGTGGCTCCATGAAGGGACAGGTGTGAGATCAGCATCAGACCCTGACCATACTCCCAGCCTCGGTGCCCAGAAGCACACAGAGTCAGCCACTGCGGCACTCACCTT
>PVKY010009193.1:0-13484 GCA_004027775.1 Bradypus variegatus
TCCGCTTGTGTGTTTGAGAATGGGGAAATTCACGATAAGAGAGTCCCCACATGTGAACTGTAGCCAAAACCCGAATGATAGAGGCAATAAAATAGGGTGCTGTGAGGCTGACTGGGGAGCTACTGGTGACCACGGAGGCTCTCAAGGACCTGAGACTGAAACGCTGAGAGGGAGGCAGCCCTGGGCAGTGCAGATGGAGGAGCCTTCCTGGCAGGGGCAGCAGGTGCAAATGTCCTGGGGTGGGAAGACCCATCAGTGGCTAGTGTGGCTGCAGCCCCGTGAGCGAAGGGAGGGGAGACAGGTGGGGCTGGGGCAGATTGTGAGGGCCTGAGTCCACAGAGAGAGACGGGAGTGTGGCCATGTTTTTAGGAAACTGCAAGTTCATCGCGGCCGGAGCACAGGGTGCCAGGAAGATTAGGCTGGAAAGGAGACAGAGCCAGGGGCCACAGTTTGGCGAGCCTTGCTCTAGAACAAGTGTTGCCAACTATGTCCCTCGGAGGAAGTCCAGCTCATTGCCTGTTTTTGTAAATAAAGTTTCACTGGAGTGTGTCCAGGCTGTGCACACACATATTGTTGTTTGACTGAGTTGAATCGTTGTCACAGAGACCACGTGTGGCCTGCAAAGCCTAAACTATTTATTCTTGGTCCATCATGGGGCTAGACAGTTGGGACTGGGCTCTCTGGCCCTGGGTTTCTGCTGAGAGGTTGGCGGTGATACAGCTTTGTGAGCACACCCGTGCTTTTCGTAGATGCATGGGAAGACTTGGAGTCTGGAGGCAGGAAACAGTGATTCCTGTAGTCACAGACCAGGGGAACAGAGGACCGGGGCCTGCCCTAAAGCAGCAGCTGCAGGGATGGTGAGAAAGCCAAGGCCGTGAGGCCTCCGGGGGCTTTGTGGGGCTGTAAGTCTCTGTGGGATGAGGGGCAGCGAGGAAGCCAGGACGATTCCCGGGTGTCTGACTTTAGGGATTGTGCAGAATGCAGGGCTTCAGAGCATTGGGGGACATGGGAGAAGCTGGTTTGGGGGAGAGCAGTGAGCTCGGGCACAGCTTGTTGAGCTTGAGGTGGCCGTGGGACCTCCGAGTAGACACCCTTTTCCAGTAGGCAGCTGGGTTTCTGGTCCAGAGCGGAAAGGTGGTCCAGCTGAGGTTGAGATGTCGGTGCTGTGAGCACAGAAGTGGTCATTTCCGCCCTGAGAATGGATGAGATCCCCAAGGAAGAGGCTGGAGAGTGAGAAGAGAAGGCCAAGGAGAGATGCGTCAACATTCAAGGGGCAGGAAGCCAATGAGGGGTCCGCAGAGGAGGTTTGGAAGCAACTCTGAGATGGCGGAGAACACGGAAGGAGATGCCCTGAAAACAGGGGAGGGTATGACGTCAAGGATTGAACACCGACCGTGCAGAGATTCTACTCAGACACGTCTTCGGGGCAAAAAGGGTTCCATCCCCACAAAAGGGCAGAAAGCCTGGCGCAGGGTCCGTCTCTCTCCGGAAATTCGCTGAAGTCATCCCGGTGACGTGAAAGTCCACTCCTAAAGTCGCCACAGCACTCGTAAGCCCTCGGAAGCATTTTCCCCCCAAATTACCAGCCTGCAGAAGTGTATGCCCGCTCCACCCGAGCCAGGCCGAACCAAAGAAAACACCGTGCGGTGCTTTTCCAGTCTCTCCCATTCCTAAGATATGTATAGACGGATGTCGCCTGCTTGGAGGAAGAATAGGTTTAAAAATCCAAACACACAGAACACAGATGAAAGGACACGCTTTCGATTTTTCAAAAGTCTTCGTTTCTTAAACAATTTCACCTTAGTCAGAACTTCTTTCCGTGAGGTTCTTTCTGGGGTCTGCGTTCATTCATCCAATATTTGTGGGCCAAAAATATCAAACGTCTCAGGAGCTTATAATTAGTTGAGGGCTTAAATATATTCCTATATCATTTGTGGGAAGTTGAGAGGGAGGAAGATGCTAGAGAAATGTGAGACTGTTAGCAGCCATCGCCAACGGGCATTCCAACCTGCAATTCAGGCGTGAGCTGGAATGTATTACAGTTGTGTAAATCATAGTCCAGTTATATGGCAAACTCAAAATAGCAAACAGGAGTAGCAGAAAGAGTTTCTGGAGGCCCTGTAAGACCTCATTGATTGCCAGCCTTAGTTAACAAGGGGGCATGCCTTTAACTGATAACTGTGGTGCTTGGGAGACTTGGCACACAAAAGAGAAGATTCGTCAGTGGCGCTTATTTAATTTCACGAGCCACGGGGCGGTGGCGATAGAAGCCATGGCCAGGTGGCAACTTGGCATCTCCGCCCGGGCAACAACTGGGGAAGCGTCCGCCTTCCTTCATCTGAGTGGTCCTGGGCAGGCCTAGCTTCCCTCCCCATCCTAGTCCAGTGGCAGCTGTGGTCCCCTGTCCTCTCTCCAGGAGTGGCCCAGCCCTCCCCTCCTCTTCTAGAAAAGCAGCATTTTCGCCGTCTTCAGCTCCCACCTCCAAGCATGTCCCACCATCCCTTCTGCGTCTCCTGCCTTGGTGGCTCCTTGCACAGACTGGGTTCCTTTGTCTTTTGATTCTTGCTCACCCCTGCCTCTTCGCCACCCAGCTCGCCCACGTCTGTTTCTGGGCTGGGTCAAGAGGAATAGATGGGAGTTGTTCTCTCTGTCTTGGCTGGCCAGGCCAGGGAAGTCACATGGCCCTTGACTTGGTGTTCGAGACTCACCTCAGTCCTGCCCCAGTTCCCTTTGAATTGCTGCGTCTTTCACTAGTTTTTTTTTTTTTTTTTTAACTTTATTTATCAAAAACTCAGAAAAAACCTTTCAAACAAAACAAAGGAATGAGAAAGCAAATATCCTAAAATAACTACATTGCTTCCAATATTCTTCTAACATACCCCAAGAAAATGGACAAACCATAGCCATTCCTGAGCATTCCCGTAACATTAAGATCACCCCCAATGTCTTATCTGTTCTTATTATATTATCGTTCCCTCTTCGCTAGCTGACATCTATGTCTGGGTCTCCTGTATTCTACAGTGTAAGACACGTGTTTTACATTTTTCACAAAGTTCGCATTTGCGGTACCATATAATATCTCCCCTTTTGTGTCTGACTTATTTTACTCAGCGTTTACTTCACTAGTTCTTGAAGGGACTTGCCATACCTTAAATAGCACTTATGCTTTCCTGTCCCCTCTCTCTGGAATGTCATTCCTTCTTCTAATTCTTCTCTCAAGACCCTTCTTAAATGCTCCCTCCTCGTGGAACCTGGAGATTTTACTGGGTGAGCTGAGAGGGAAGAAACATGCCCAGGGCTAGGTCTCCCCATCTCAGCCCGGCTGGCACTGGGGCCGGGTCATCCTCTGGGGTGGGGCCGTCCTGGGCACTGGGGGGTGCTGAGCAGACTCCCTGGCCCCCCCCCCAACTTGATGCCAGGAGCAACCCCCCCCAGGTGTGACAACCACAAATGTCTCCAGACATCGCCGGATGTCCCTGGGGGGCACCGTTGCCCTCGGGTTCAGGACCCCGGGGCTGGTCAGCCCTTGAAGTTACCCCGACCAGGCATGTCCTGGTAGAGCTGTGGTGCGCGATGTTTCCCACGGCCAGCTGTCGGGGAAAGGCCCCTGCAGAGCAGGCGAGCTGCCCCTCCCCACGCGCACGCACTGGCCATCGCGCAGCCAGGCTCCAAAGTAACACGAGGGAGTAAAACTCCGGAGCCGAGGGCCCAGAAGGCGAGACCTGCCTCGGGGAACGAGAACCTTTCATTTTAACAAAAACCACACATCATGAAACCCTCACCTGAGATCCACTGGCCTTAAAAACTGTGGTTTGGACTCAGTCTAAAATAACATTCCAGCTTCTTTCAATATGTAGCTTTTCTTTAGCAAACTCCTGAAGAAATCTTACTCAGAGACCCAACTGTTAATCGACTTCCTTTTCACCCAGCCAAAGATTACAAGTCAAGTGATTTTCTAGAAGGGACGGGGGGTTGTCTATACAACAAAACCATAAGGGGTCTCACTGACAGAGCAGGGAAACGGTGGAAGATACTAGGTGGCCGATACTCCATCGAAGCCAGTTGCAGCTTCTTGCTTTATCTCTTGTTTGGCTTTGACAGTTTCCTATGGTTTCACTCTGATAGAAAGTCAATTTGCAGTAAATGACGAGCTGTTCATGCCTCTTAGAAATCTTTTGTCAGTGAAACGGGGCACTGGCAATTTGGTGAATGAATGAAGCCTCCCTCTTCCTGTGAGGAGAAGCAAGATTGTTGGCGAGGTTGTCAGTATCATAAACCTTTGGTTGTGCTGTGGCTCAAGCAATTTGCGAAAGATTCAAAAGCCCCAGAAACTGCTGGGCACCCCGAGAGGCCAGCCCTGTGTTCCAGGCCAGGCCAAAGGAAATACTAAGGAAGAGCTGAATGAAGAGTTTACTCATTTTATTTCCAGACTTGATTTCCTTCCTGTAAGATCCATTTCCCCAGCTTTGCCCCGTGGGGGCACCTGAGAGGAACACCTGAGCCTGAGCTCTGGACACTGAATTCGTTTCCTCTCCAGGAACATGGGGGAGAAGGTCTCACGTGGGTGCTAGGACATTTTAACCCCTCGTGATCGCTCACCGAGATTCCTGCTTAAGGAAGCACAGGCCCCAGGACTCGAGAGCCCAGCTGAAGGAAAATACGAAGCCCTCGCTGATGCCGGGGCCCACACCGAGGCGTGTGGGTGGCTGAGGCGGAAGGATGTGGGGTGGGCCTTGCAGCCTCCTCTCCTCCTTCCCTTCCAAGGTGCTCGTGCCCCCCCAGCACCCACTGCACTCTGGAGCCACCACTTCAGAATTTTCCACCAGAGCCCCAAATTTCTAGTTGGACCACCACAATGTTTAATACCGGTCCAAACAGAAACCAACTCAAGAGGCCACGATCAACTTCATGGTCAGCGAAGCTTAGCTCATGTAGAAGACTTTGGAGGGATTGTTCCATTCAGTTGTCTCGTGACCGACAAGGCTCTAAAGTAAAATGACATAAGCCATCATTTCACGAGCCATTTGCTGACTCTGATCTATACGATACCTTTCAAAATTAGACTGGTAACATCTCTAATTCCTGCAGAAGGAGAGCAGAGACATTTGGATGCAGAGAAATAATTTAGATCAGCCATTAACTGTGTGAGCCTGTAAAAACGCCTTAGCTGGGTCTCACGACTTTCCCGGGTCGGGACGGTCTTCTCTTTTATCGGCACAGCCTCCTACCCTGTGCAAGGGGCAGGGCCCTCCGTAAGTTCTGACAGATGCTTGTCGAATGAGTAAGTCATCCTCTTGTGCTTCAAGCCAAACAAGGAGGATTTTGCGAGAGAGGCAGAGAGGGGGCCAGCGTGGCCAAAGGCAGCTCATGCAGGGAGAAGCAGGACTTTAGAAGTGGTGGCCGTTAGACCACTGTGGTCGTGTTTTACAAAGGGCCACCTCTGCCGAGCACCTGCAATGTGTTGGCATTTCCCACCAGGTTACTCCAATCCCAGCAAAACCCAGAAGGGCCGATCTGCTTCTCATGCCCTTAAAAAGGTACGGATGCTTAATTTATGCCTCTGTCCCTTGGCCTCCTTCCTGCTGCCGAGCCCAGCTCCACTGGCTCTGTGCTCCCTGTCGTCTTGGTCTGGATTCTTCTTTGTGGCTGCAGAGAGGGCTGGGCCCAGGGCCCCAAAAGAAGAGCTAGGCCTGAGAAAGGAGAGATGCCCATTGGCGTGGGAGTTGGCATTGTTGGGATCATCCAGAGTGTCCTTTCTCCCAAGGGTCCCGGCTGTCCTTCTTGGGGACACCAGCCCAGGCCGGAAGGTGGGGTCACCTTGTCTTCTCCCTCCTCTCCTTACCCCACCAGCCCCCTCCTCTCCTCTTCTACTCACTACCCAGATAGCTCCCCAGCTGCCCCCGCCTTCCTGTTTCGGTTCACGCAGTTCTCATCTAAGCCCTCGAATTCAGGACCATTAATATAGTCCCCGCTGCAGCAAAGAGGACCTGAAGAGCCAGTCGTGCGCTTTCTCCTTCGCACTTGGACACTTCCACTTGTCAGCAGTGATGCTCTAAACCAGTTAGGGGCTGGAGCGGGGTATCTGTGTGGAACACCAGTGTGCCTCATTCAGTCCCGTGAGCCAGCACGACCTGCACTAGTAGAAACACAATTCAATTATAAAATATAGTGGTGCAAAGAATCGGCGATGAATGCATGTCCTTTAAAACTTAGGCAGTGGCGGCCGGCACAACTGGTCGGCCCAGTGTTGCCCAGTGACGGAGTGCTGGGAGGGAGTCTGCGCTGTTGCTCCCTGCGGCTTCCTAGCGGGTGGGAGGAAACCTGCATCAAGGGTTGGAGAAATATTTGGGGGGGACGGGACAGTATTTTTTAAATTTGAAAACCTATCCAGGAAATTTTTCTGCAAACTGGGGAAAGTGCCCTGATTTTATTTGCGCAAAGAAAGCCCGCAGAGATTTCCGTAGTCCTAGGAAGCAGGGGTCCACAACCTCTTTCTGTAAAGGGCTAGACGGAAGTGTGAAAACAGCCGCACCCGGTATGTGAATGAGGGGACACGGCCGTGTGCCACAACCACTCTATTTATGGACTCTGAAATTTCAGTTTCATATCGTTTTTCCTGTGCCACAAAATAATTTTTCTTTTGATTTTTTAAAGCCATTTAGAAAACGCTAAAAACCAGGAGCTAACAAGAAAGGCAGCAGGCTGGGTGGGATATGTCTCGGGGGCCACAGTTTGCGGAGCCCCCTGCCCTGTGGTGGAGTCTGCCCCGGCCCCCACCCCGCTCCCCGCCGCCAGCGTTCGCGACATTCCCACTCCATCTTTCTCTAAGCATGCGGTGTCCGAGGTGCATCCACGCTATACGTGGATCAGAACTTCCTTCCTTTTTATGCCTGAACTGAAACTTCCTTCTGGCAGAAAAAGGGTTCATATTATGCCCACTTTTCTGCAACCTGCCCACTTCACTTAGCTTTTGGTCTCATCTTTCCTAGTGGGTGTTTGTGTTTCTGCTTCATTTTTTTCTATGTAACTGCCTAAGATTTTACTGCACAGATGTGTCCGAAGTTACGGAATTAGCTCCTTACTGAGGGACATTTTGGTTATACTTTTCCACTTTTACCGATGACGCTGCAGTCAACAGCCTTGTCCAAACGTATTTGTGCACGAGTGTGAGAACATTTGCCAATTCCCAGCAGGGCCTTCCTTGCCTTTTGTGGTGCTCTCTGTCACTTGCATGCGTGCTCCGTTCCTGCGTTTAAGGTGGCTTTCCACTCTTGTCCTTGCCTGCAACCGCACCACTTCCGGCGTTACTGCCCAGGGCCACCAGTTCCTGCTGTGGGGTGCCGTTCAGTCTTCATTCTTGCTCCCTTCCTTGCCTCTCAATCCAACGCAGATTCTAAACATTTTAGAAGAGCGACCTGCAGACCCTCTGACGATCTGGCGAAAGTGTGTTCCCTTCCCCAGGAAAAGACACGCTGAAAGTCTATGTCGCATCCTGCACGCACTTTAGGAACCTGCCGTGGGCCAGTCCCTACCCCGAGACCCTGGCCCTGCCCAGCTCGCCCCAGGTGACTGACCCGGCCCCAGGCTGTTCCCACAAGGAGGCCCAGCTGCTGGGCCAGTTTGGGCCGCCACAACCTCGTGGCTTGTTGCTTTTCACGCTGCACTGACACTCACTTAGCAAAAGTGTGTTCCCGCCCTTTTGCACTCACCATGACAGGTGGTTCTAGACTCTTAGCTGCTTGTGCGCTCTACCCAAAGCACCCACGCGGCTTCTTTCCCAGTCCCCCAGGCACCCTGCCAGGCCACCCTCTGCCCAGACCAGCCTCACCCGGAAGCCTGTTGCGTACTCACTCCCACTCGAGCCGGAGCTGGTTGTGCAGCTTCTAGATGCCACTCCGGAACCTCTTTCTCTCTCTTGTGGTTGACTCCTGACTGTGGTGTACATTCTTTCTCTTAAAAGTCCACCCAAACGATTCGAAGCCAGAAGTCCTTGGGCTTAATCCTGGATAAAGTTATTAGTTCTTGTCTCCAATTTTATATTCAGTGGATCATATTTTTCCATTTAGCATCCTTTAAGTCTTCTGAAACACTCCCTTCCTAAATTGGTTTTCCTCTTTTTGTTTTTCATGACTGTAGAATCTTCTAGAAACAGGCTGGTCCTTTATTCTCCCGTGTTAATGTTCACTTAGGGCTGTTCCCAGGAAGCATTCAACTCTCTCAACTCCTGAAGTGGGACGTAGTCTAATTTTCAATTCCTTATTGGTAAATACGTACCTGTTGGTGCCACAAGGCCACCCCTCGATTTTTCTGTTTATGGGATGACTCTGATCAAATGTTGTGGCACCTTAGGTTCAGCATGTCTGAAACAGACTTCCTCAAGGCCTTTTCCCTCTTGGGCATTGTATACAAGGGGTATTTTGGTTTGTGAACAAAGTTTATTTCTGAAAAGGTTACAAAGAAGTTTGACCTTGTAAATCCTCATAACCAACTTCCTCAGCACCACAGGTAATATCTCATCTCGCTTCTCCCAAGGTAAAGGATCGAGGAACCGTTTTTAGTGCATGTATCATCAGTGTTTCTTCTTGCCTGGCATTTGCCAAAACTGGCTGTGTCAACTTTTCAAAAAAAAATGTTTTTTGTTGAGCTAAAACTCACATAGCATAACATCCACCATTTTAACGATTTACAATGCACAGATCAGTGGCTTTTGGTATGTTCACAATGCTGTGCAGCCATCATCACCATCTAATTCTAGAACATTCTGTCGCCCCCAAAAGTAACCCCATGTCCGCCTGTCACTGCCCCTCCCTCTCCCCCTGGCTCTTGCCAACCACTTAGCTACTTTATGTCTCTCGGATTTGCCTATTCTGGACATTTCATATAAATGGGAGCATATAATAAGTGGCCTTTTGTGTCTGGCTTCTTTCATTCGCATCATGTATTGAAGTTCATCTACCGTAGCATGTATCAGAGCTTCATTCGTTTTAATGGCTGAAAAACATCCCACTGCATGCATAGACCACATTTTGTTTCTCCATTCATCACCTGATGGACACTTGGGTTTTTTCCACCTATTGTCGGTTGTGACTCATGCTGCGGTGAATATTCACGTGCAAGTTTTGGCATGGACTTAAGCTTTCATTTCTCTTGGGTACATTCCTATAAGTGGAATTTCTGGGTCATATGGTGACTCTATATTTGACTTTTTTCGGAACTTCCAGCCTGCGTCACTGCAGCTGCACCCATGTTACATTCCTACCAGCAGTGCATGAGGGTCCCGATTTTACCACATCCTCACCAATACTTGTTATTGTCATCTTTTTATTCTAGCCATCCCAGTGGATGCAAAGTGGTACCTCACTGTGGTTTTGATGTGCATTTCCCTAGTGGCTAAGGATGCTGAGCATCTTCTCATGGTCATTGGCCAGCTGTGTATCTTCTTTGGAGAATTGTCTATTCAGATGTGTCGTCTCTCATAATGTTCTCAAATCTACAAGCTTATCTTGGTACCTCCATGAAATGTCTGAAGTTTCGGGGCACGTTTGAGGGCTGCATGGAGGTCGGAGGTCAGGATCGACAGCGCGCATTTGAGGGTCGTCCCCTCCCTCCCACACGGCATCGCCGCAGCTACCCTGGGCGGCACTCCCTTTTTAGAAGCTGCCGGAAGGCCTGCCCCTCCTCTTTAGGAAGGAGGCAGGTCAGATGCTGGTCTTCTCCCTTGGTGGGTGTGCTTTGACCACCTGGATGCTGAAGTTTCTAGAATGTTACTTGTGATTATAGGACTTCCATGTATTTCCCCAGACTTATTTTAGGTTCTTTTTTCCAAGATATGAGTCCAAACATGTGAGTCTAATACAAGGCTGGCAAATTAGTCCCAGGGGCTGCATCCTCTCCCCACCTCGTTTTGTACAGCCCGTGAGCCACGAATGTTTTTTTACATTTTTAATGGCTGAAAAAATTCAAAAGAAGGCTAACATCTCATGAAATATGAAATTATATGAAATCAACATCTCAGCATCCATAAATGAAGTTTTATTGGCACACAGCTAGTGTTGCCTGCAACTAATTTTGCACTCCAAGGGCAGAGTCCGCCCAACTCGGCAGATGCCATCTGCCCTGCAGAGCCAAAAATATTTGCTGTTGGGCCGACCCCTGGTCTAACTCACGTCTTCGTTGTGTCTGGTTAGCTGTAGAGCCTCGTGTGTGTGAATACAATGCTGATTTCGAGGTTTCCAAAACCCCTTAGAATCCTCGGTGCTTTTAATGTAACATCATCTCTAGCTTCTTTTAGGGGAAGAAAGGAATGATACTTATTATCTTCTTCCGTCTGTTGTAGTTAAAGAAGGGGCTTCATCAGCCACATCCATCTTGCATCCTGGATTCCCTTTGCTCTTTTATCCCTAGGGGACCGTGCCACGTCCTTGTCCCCCGCGGAGCCCTGGCCTTTCTATCTTCGTCTTTCCTCTTGGTCTTTCAGGTGCCCGGACAGCCGGTGTTAGGTTCAGGCCCACCGTCTGGGGTGCGGAGGTGCCCAGTAGTTGGGGAAAGTCGGCACCTCTTCATTCTGGTCTCCGGCTCCCGACTCGAGGCTCCTGGTGGCTGTCCCTTGAGCAGCGCCACTCCTTGGCTAGCCAGGCCAGCTCTGGTACTTGGGGTACAGGTGAGGACACCCAGAAGGGGTTTCTGAAATTCATCACCTCTATGGATGGTGGTGCCAGGAGATAGGCTCCTGGGGGAGATGTTCCCACTGGGAAAGACGGACTCCTCCAACCAGTTTCCTCATCTCGGAACGCACTGCAGCAGTAACACACAAGAAGTAAAAAGTGCGTAACTGCTAAATAGTGTTTAGATAACAGAAAAGCAAACTATTCCATCATTCCAGCCCTTTCACACAGAGCTAAGCTCCCTCTAAAATGAATTCTCCATGATTACTGAATTGTTGGTCAAGGCTGAATATTCTAGAACTAAGACACCGCTCGGAATCGCTGCTGGAACCCAGAGAGGAAACAGAGCTGATTCCCGGCCTATCTGGGGTCAGAAAACCCGTGGCCACTGGCCCTGTCTCCTTCCCTCGGGGCCGATCGATGTTGGCCACCAAAGCTGGACTCCTTCCTAGCTTCGATTCGGGTGATTGCTAGGAAATCTGCTGCTCTCCCTTAGCCATTTTATTCTCTTCCAGCAGATGTTTCTCTCTTCTCTTTCCTCAAATCTTCAGTCTTCCTGGGCTTGGCAGCCTGGGGATTAATTATCGCCAAGGCATCCGTCAAAGGCATAGGTAATCACCAGGGTGGCCCGTGCCCAGGCTCTTCAGATTCCTAAACACGGGAAAGAAGAGCCACCTTCCACCTGCCGCTCCCCGCGAGCAGTGGGGTGCACACCTCCCGCCACTCCTGTTGTCCCCACGTCCTCAGCACAGTGGTGTCCGGGGTGGGTGCCCCGCAGCCCCCTGCTCCCGTGCTGCCCCTCTTCCAGGAAGCACACTGATCTCGTCGCTTTTGTTCTAAAGGCTGCAGACCCGTCCAGTTTATACAACGAACGTCGTCCACACTTGCATTCTCGAACTGTGAACTTCGGCTGAACACACACACACACACACACACACACAATGTTATCACCACAGCCTGGCGGTTCCCAGCTTCCTCGAGTCCAGACCGCTTTCAGAATCTGTGGAAAGTTGGGAATTTCTCCCGAGAACAGGTGGGAACAGGTGTCCGCACGTGTCCGCCCTTTTTCAAGGTCAGTCTCAGGTTCGTGGACTCCTGGACCCCAGGGAATCCCCACACCCGATTTTGGGGTCCTCTGTGGCCGTTTGAATGGCCCCTTGCAGCATTTAATCCACTTGGCCGAGTAGTCTCTAGGTTTTTAGAAATAGAAGGGGCAAAGGGTATTTAAAAACCGAACACTTGGGAATACGTGGAAACGTCTGGGGGTCATCATGTAATGTTTGCCTCTCTGCACCGTAACAGACAAACCCCTATCAGAGAAAATAACAGTAAGGAAGTGCACCATTTAAAATAGGAATAAAAGGGATTCACGGAACGTGTCCATCGCCACGGAGGAGGAATAGTGGAAACTCATCTCACTTATGTCCACTTCAGTAGCAGATTCACTTTCAAAGTGCCCTTCCTGGCAAAATTCAATTACTTAATTTTTGAATCCTGACACCCGTAAGTCAATAGGAGCAATTAACACTGAATTAATAAGCATGTTTGTGTGTGATGATTTATCTAACAGTATAATTACCTATATGAAAAATTTGGAGAAACCATCATTTGCTTTTATATTGACTAAATACTTAATCCATCACCCCTTCACTTAATGGCTTACAGTTATTTAGCTTCTTTCTAAAATGATATCATTCTAACCCAGCTTCCGTATGTGGGTCACGGAAACATGATTATTATTCAGATTGTTTAAATAGTAAACGCTGCAGTAGCTTCCTCCCTGCTTTTTACTTCCTGTGTTTCCTATTTTCCACTCTTTCTCTCAATAGTTTAAAAAGAGTATCCTTTTAAAAAGATAACTTGGATCATATTGTGCCCCTGCTTAAAACCTCCCCGGGCTTCCCTTAGCAACTGGAGTAAAATCCAGGCTTGTGGCCCTGCCTTCGGGGCCCCTGCTGACCTCTCCAGCCCTCTGCCTCTACTGTCCCCTGTGCCTGGAGGGGCCCCCCACATCTCCCCACGGCCGGCTCTCAGTGCCACCCCTAGGCAGCCCCCTCCAGACCCACCCCCGCTCCCAGCGGCTCTGTCCCCCTGCTCTCCCACCTCACCTTGGGCAGCAGTCTGCACTCCCCAGCCTGGGGGTGCTGGCACCCTGGGAGCTGCACTCCCATCTGATTGGCTCATTTTTTTTTCCACTAAATTCAGTTTTATTGAGATATATTCACACACCATGCAGTCATCCATGGTATAAAATCAGCTGTTCACAGCACCATCTTATAGTACTGCATTCATCACCCCAATCTATTTTTGAACATTTTCCTTATACCAGAAAGAATAAAAATAGGAGTAAAAAATAAAAGTAAAAAAAGAGCACCCAAATCATCAAACAAAAGGGGGATGCAAAATGAGACGAAATAGAATCAGTGGCGGAGAGAGCTCAAATGGAGTCGAGAGGTCACTCTGGGGGACATTCTTATGCACTATATAGATAACACCTCTTAGGTTTTAATGTATTGCAGTGGCTAGAAGTAAATACCTGAAACTACCAAACTCCAACCCAGCAGTCTGGACTCCTGAAGATGATTATATAATAATGCAGATTACAAGGGGTGATAGTGTGATTGTGAAAACCTTGTAGATCACACCCCCTTTATCTAGTGCATGGATGGATGAGTAGAAAGACGGGGATAAAAACTAAATGACAAATGGGATGGGATGGGGGGATGGTTTGGGTGTTCTTTTTTCATTTTTGTTTTTTTATTCTTGTTCTGATTCTTTCTGATGTGGGGAAAATGTTCAGAAATAGATTGTGGTGATGAA
>PVKY010009194.1:0-13483 GCA_004027775.1 Bradypus variegatus
GGCAGGGAGGGGGTTCCAGGCGGCGAGAATACATGCTGAAGTCCTAAGGCAGGAACCGCTTGGCAGATAAGAGTCACCAAGAAGAGGAGGTGATAAGGTAGGAAGGCTGTTGCCAGAGAAGTTGCTCCCCAACCTGGCAGGCAGAAGTACCTCTTTTAGGCGGATCTGGGCTATTGAGAACCCCGAGGTTCCCTTGTCCCTCCAGAGCCAAGGGGCTTTAGTTTCTTTAATAAACAGAAGATGTTTCCTGCACCTATTCCAGAGGCAGGATGCCTCTGGGGCTGGTAGCGGGATCGCGTGGGTCAATAGGGGCTCACTTCCTAAGTCAAGATCTCAGCAAGTGGGCTTGCCAGGAAGCACAGCGTGCACCCGTTAGCCTTAAGAGCCCGCAGCCCCAGGGACAGACAGACATACAGACACACACATACACACTCAGCCCCACATAGGCACTTGCCACTTGTTTGAATCAGGGCTTCCCAAAAACCTCACTACTCAGCCAATATAAACCATAGGCAACAGAGGGCCTTATATGGCTCAAAGCTTTCTTAACCAGAAACAGATACATGGGCTGGACTTGGCAGCTCTAAGTTAGAGAGGAGGAACCAAAAAAAAAAAAGAAGAGAAAGGAGAGCGGTGGGGAACAGAACTTTGTTTATCAATTTCTTTTTCATGCCTCTTCAACCTCAGTGGTTTCTCAGTAAAGAATTCCCAGTGGGGAGCATGGCTTTGCCTTCTCCGTTCATGCTGTGGCTTTGGTTTAACCCAGAGGACATCAGTAATCAGGCTGCTGGCATACTCTTGTACAGCTTTTAGTGCCCACTGAGTGACCAGTCCAAGGGTGACTTCACAGGAAAATGGGGTTACGTGCTTTCCTGAGAAACTGGCTGCTGGGGGGTCCTCACTCCCCAGGGCAGCAGTTCTGACCCCTAGTTCCTTGCCTTGGTCACGTGTGGGCCTGGCCCAGGAGGCAGGGTTGGGCCCCTGCCAGGGATCCAGAATAGAAAAGGGCAGCCCCAGAGACCTCTGAAGCATCCATCACACCCTACACACACACACTCCATGGCAGAGCCTAGAGTGGCTTTATTCTCTCCTCTTTGATTAGGTGGCAGTGGCAGGAGTTTCATCAGCAGGACCTGCCCCAGACACTGCAGCCACATGGCATTTGGCCCTCCTAAAGGATGCCACCTGCTAAAAATAGCACAACAGCACATGCTTGGCCGGGGTGGGCCCCAGGAAAGGCAAAGGACAAAGCGGGGAGGTTATTCTCAGCTGGGCCTTTCTCGCTGCAGACAGAGACCGAGGGCTGGCCTCCCTCCACAGCAGGGCAAGAGGGAAACATTCTGGCCCTTATTTCTTTGGAAAGACAGGGAGAAGGGGGAAGGAAGAGATCCTAAGGAAGACTGAATAGGCCTTCAGATCTGGTGTCCTGAGTCCCCACAACACACAGCCAGATCAAGGTGGAGGAGAAGGGAGGCTGGAGCTGTGCTTGAGCAGAGCTTGCAACCTCTTCCAACTGCTGCCAAGTTCCTCCTGGGTGACAGCCTCTGGAGGGCCAGGGGATGGTCCTGTGACCTCCATGTGAGATGTGACAGGCCACATTATTATTAGCCAGGGAATGAGTGACTTCAAGGTTGTCTTTTCAACCAGGAGACTGAGTTCAACAGCTGTCTTCGGAGAAGTTCCCCAGGCCCTGAAGTCACAGCATAACACAGCACCAGGACAGGGGCTTTTTTATTCATGGCTATCACCTGTGCAGTTCCAAAGTGCCAAATAGTTGCAGAATTCTGGTGATAAACTATGGCTTGGGTAAGGCAACAGAGCTAAAGAGCAGGATCCTGTACGTGAGTTTCCTTACCTGTAAGATGGGGTAAAAGTACCTCCCTCGAAGGATTGTTAGGAAGCTTAAATGCCTCAAATCTCTAAACAGATTGACTCACAGTTTATAGGATATACGATTTTAATCTTTTAAAAACCTTGTTTTACTTGTGGCTCACACTCCCTTTATCCAGTGTATGGAGAGATGAGTAGATGAATAATAGGGGGGGAAAGGAGTATGAGATGTTTCTGGTGTTCTTCTTTACTTTTGTTTTTATTTTTATTCTTATTCTTATTTTTTGGAGTAATGAAAATGTTCAAAAAATTGTGATGAATGCACAACTATATGATGATACTCTGAATAATTGATTGTACACTTTGGATGACTGCATGGTATGTGAATACATCTCAATGAAATTGCATTAAAACAAAACAACAACAACAAAAAATCCCCAAACAACCTAGTTTTAGTTTTCAGGATGAGGAGGGAGTGATAATGGGGCAGTAAATAAAAAACAGCCCTGGGGCATGGCCAGGGAGAGATCTCTGTCTAAAGCCAGCCCAGCCAGGTGTCCTGGGGTCAAACTCACCCTTCTCAAGCCTCAGCTTCCTCATCCACAAACTAGAGACACTCAACCTCATACAGCTGAGAAAGAATTAAAGTGGGACAGTTCAAAACCCACTCCACTCATAAGTGCCTGCTATACATCATCTGCTGTCTGCCTCCAAGAAAACAGAGCTCATGTTATATGCCAGTGGTCAGCCTAGCAGGGTTCTGACAAAGCATAGCCAGGACCAGACAAGAACTAGCCCCACACCAACAATCCAGGAGACCCTGTGGGGCGCAACTCTCCCCCAAGCACCTTCTGTGAAAACAGGCCCCCAATTTGACACTCATTTAGGACTCCAGCTGGGACTCTGTAGAATACCATAAGGTGGGTGCAGGACCAAGTAGCAGGCCTGGTGACATCTTTCACTTGGTCTTCAAGTGACATCTTTCACTTGAAGACCAAGCACTGAGAGCACAGGTCTTGGAGAACCAGCAAGCACCTTTAGGATAATAAACAGACTCTCAAACCCAAACAGCTCTCCAAGGGCTTAGTGTCTGGCCCTTCTGCTTCAGGCTCCTTTCCCCAGGCCCTTCAATAAACTCCTCACTCAAACTGCTGCTAACTGATCAACTCCCAACTAGCAAAGGTGAACTTGCTTAACATGACACATAAAAACAAAAACAAAAACACCACAGAAATAATTTGTCATCGAAGCTGGTAGGTTTCTGGATTATGGAAGACTTAAAACCCAAACATGTGATGCTTCAGAGATTAAGCCAGGTGGTAAAACCAGCCTCGTCAGCTCTGAGCTCTGCATACCCTTACTTCCAGAACTCACCTTAGGGCCTTATTTTTTCCTAGATACAAAGGGGCCTCAGTGACATGTGACAGTAAACATAGCCAGCCAGAAATACAGGATGAGGAAGAGAATGTTAACTACATCCTGAGCTGTAAAAACATCCAGATGCCAAGGACTTGGAAAGAATGAAGATGTCTCTGAACCATTTAGTAGGAGGAATGGAAAAGTTAAAAGGACACATTGAATGAAAGCTACTTATTACTAGAAAGCCACAGAATGCTGAATAACATACACTCCTCCTTCACTGCTTAGAAAGCAGTCAAAAGATTAGGAAAAAAGCCCATGGATTTTAGAGTATTCCTTGGTTCCTTTCACAAAAGCCCTCAAGAGAACCTAATTTAAGACCAAACCCATGCTTGTTAGTTTCTCTCCCCATGAAATTACAAGCACTGAAACTATCTGGAATGACCTCCAACTTGACCCATCTAGACTATACTCAGAGGTGTGAGAATTCAAGGATTAGAGATGCTCACCTGTAACTCACCTAGCACATATCTGCCAAAGAAGAGGCATCCCCTAAACTTCAGTTCCCACATCTCCACTACTTCTCCAATCAGACCCTATCCTACTCGAAACATGTTTTCCACTGCCCAAGTTTAAAATCGGGTTCCATGGCCAGCAGGTGGCATCAAGTTCATTCAGCGGAACACCACAAACAATGGGTACTCAATGTCAAATGGTCATAAAAGTGAAACTTGTGTGAGGTATTACACCAGGAAGGGACATGGAAGAAACAGAACTTGCCCTAGGAAGCAAGGCTGAGGGCTAAAATATACCTCTACCATAGAGATTAGCAACTCTCAGTCTGATATGATTTCAGTGGTGCAAGAGGCCCTACAACCTCCCTGGAGTAGAGGAAAACTCTTCTCTGAATGACCAACAGAAGGTATTAACTCAGACCTGAAACAACTGTCAACTTCGCCACAATAAAGAGTATAGACCAAGTTGCAGAGAAGCCCCTTTCATTCTAGACTCACACAGCAGATTAGGAAGAGTGGCCTGGGGGGGACAGGCTGGAAGGTGGCAGCTTGCCAGGTCCACGGGCTACTTGCTGACTGCTCCTAAGAGCCCTGAAATCTAGGCACCATCGAGTAATGTTGTGGTGGCTGGAGCCAGGCTGCTGGCTCGCAAAGCATGGGGAAACCAATTTGTTTTCCTTTTTCTTCCAACCACGTTTCTAGGTTAGAGGCTGGAGGAGAGGACAGGTGGAGTTTTTAATAAAATTCAAATCACTCAAGTGATGCAAGAGAAATTAAGTAAAATCAGTTGCAGGGCTTCTATAGGGGGAAGAAAACAATGTTTGAGCCCCTATCATGGACCAGGCACAGTCCCACAGTCTCACCAATATTATCTCAATGTGTCTTCAGGGCAGAACGGGGAACCCTTTGAAGGCTAAAACTAGCCTTCCCCCACAAACTATGACTCTGATCCAGCCTGGGTCCAAAGCCCAAGAATAATTTGGGGTACCAGGTAGCAAGACACTTTGCTTTAAACTATTGATGCTCAGCATCCTTACCCTGGAGACCCATCAACTTCTGTGGCACATGGACAGGCCATTTGCAACAGACACCTCCAGTGTCACCCTGCAGTAGCCAAGTGCAAACGAATTTCCTAGAAACAGCTAGAGGGTGAGAGTGAGAGGCTTACAAGGGACTCCAGCTGTACACCAATCAATCCATTAGTTCTCTCATTCACTGGCTTCAATCAGTTACCTGTAAGCTCTGGGTCATCACCTAACAACAGACATGGCAACAGAGCCTATTTATTCCAGGGAATAACTGAAGCTTTACTGATTAGCATACCTGAAGGATCTAGAGAAGAATCTCTAGCCTAAGGCTGTATTTCATAGCGAATACACCCAAGAATTATTACCCAGACCTTGAAAAACTATAGATGAAAAAGAAAAGGTTCAACACAAGTCAAAAATCTCAAATATAATGTCACTTGTTTAATGCTCAGAAAGTCTTCAATAATCAGATGAGCCACCTGAATGCCAACAACAGGTATCGGTCAGGCAGGCTACTCATTTCAAAGATGTGCTGTACCTTTAAGAGGAAAGTGGATGGGTGGTGTTTTGGTGTTTACCAGAACCCAAGCTTTGCTTTCTAAATAAAAGTAAAGCGTTTTCATTTTTATTTTTTTAAGTTACCAATTTAGGAAGGACGTAGCAGTTACAAGAACAAGTAAGGTTATTAGTTGCCAGAATTAATAGCTGTTTTTTTGTTGTTGTTTTCGTTGTTGTTGGGTTCTGGGAACAGAAGTGTTCCTTGGTAAGGAGCAGCAAACCAACCAACAGATATACTTGCACAAGGTCCCGCAGCCCAGATTTCACTGCAGATATACAGACCAAGTAACCTGCATTTCAGTAGGGGAAAGATAGCTGGTTTAACTGCACTAATTGCCCTCCCCATACATCCCACCGGTTTGAGAGGCCTCCATTCACACCTGGAGCGAAGTCCACCGGGTTTCTGTTAGTGGCCGCGGATGAGCAGGCAGGCGCCGGTCCTGAGCATCTCCCGGGGGGAGGAAAATCCCGAAACGCCCAGAGCTTCCATCTGTCTCCAGTCTTTTCTGCAAGACCCACCCTTCCATCAGCACCTTTCCTCTCCCATCCCTGGGAGGGGAAATGAAATCAACTGTAACCTAGGGCACAAATTAGTTGAACACAGACGGGAAAGCCCGCCCCCGAAACGCCCAGCCCACGGATTCTCCAAGCACATTTTAAAGGGTAACCCCGAAACAAGCATGGTCCCTCCAGACCAGAGGCGGGTGGGGGGAGGGGGCAGCAGGCGGAGCGCGACACGTGACCCACTGCGTCCCGGGCGTGAAGTCGGCGGGCACACGGGACTGGACGGCCTCCGCCTCTCCCGACAAGCCCAAGTGGTTATCAATGCTAATCCTCTCAAGAGACGCCCAAGCCTTCTACCTCGGAACCCTAACTCGGTCCAAACGGACCCTCCGCCCGAAATAGGATTCCGATCACAATCCATCTCCCGACCCAGCGCACCGGTTCCGCAAAGCGAACTCCCCGGGGCCGACCTACGTGCTCGGGTCTGTCACTACCGCCGGGCCTACGGTGGGGTAGAACCCAGGGCGAGCCAAAGAGACCCAGAAGTTGGGTGAGGTTCATTAAGTTACCACTTCAACTCCGATCCCTCTGAAGGGGTCGAGGGACCCCGCGGGGCTTGGGGGACCCCCTCGTTCTTTAGTACCTGACAGTGCCCACAGCCCGCCCCGTCGCCGCCGCCGCCTCTGCAGGCTCAGACTGGGTACATACGACCTTTGAAAAGTAAACGCGTACCGGGTTGGGCGACCTTGGGTGGGACGCGCTCAGGTCTTTTCGACCGAAGGCACCCTTCAGAGCGTTCAGGGAAACTTAAGCCGCAGAGGGCAGAGGTGGTGACGCGGGGGTGGGGAGCCGCGCCGTAGGTGAGCACCGCCCCGAGCCACGCACGCCCGATCTGTCAGCAGGAGCCCGCGGACAGACAACCCCAGGGGGCAGGACGAAGGGGAGCGCAGGCGGGGAAACTGAAAGGAAGGGCCTGCTCTTGACAGCCGGCGGCGGGCGTCTGAAACCTCCTGCCCCCAGGGCCTCCGCAGCGCGCGTCGCACTCTGCACCTGCACCCCAGGTTCCTCATCACCCCGACGGCATCGTCCTCCCGGGCCGGGCAGGTGGTCCCCAGGCCAGCTGGCCCTGAAGACCCCAACTTACCAGCTCCTCGGTGATCGTCCGGATGCAGGGTCCTCCCGCCGCCACCGCCCCCGGTCGCCAGCCCCAGTAGCCCAGGGCTCTAGCCTCTACCCCACGTGCTCGCCCGGGCGGGTGGAACACCGAGACATTAAATACTGAGGACGCGCAGGGACGTGCCCACGGCCCGACGCAAAGCCCCGCCCCCCGCCCTCGTGCCCCCGCGCCCGCCCTCGCTCACCTGCGCGTGCGCGCCGCCGGCGGCTCCCTCCCACGCCTGGGCTGCTCTTCTCCCAGCTGCGCCAGAGGGGGCGCAGTCTAGAGATTTTCCTGAACATCCCGGGGCCGCCGGGAACCGGGCGTTGCTCGTGGTCTCACGAGAGGAGCTGCAGTCTCGCCGGGATCGGAAAGAGCGGGTCTGCGCCAGAGCCTTAAGAACCCGGCGGGACGTGGATGTTTTGTCCCCCGGGAGATCACCGTGTGTTTCCCGGAGAAGAAAAACCCCGTTCTTTTTCCTGCCCTGGCTCTGAGAGATCTCGAGGGGTCAGTTAGACCCTCTGCCTGCCTCGGGTCCCAGAGCCCCGGGGAATGAGCGCAGGGGCCGATGAGAGGCTGGGTTCCCATGGCCTCGGGGCTCTGAGCTTTCCCGAACATCATTGCATTGTAATGCACAATTGGATGACCGTTAATAATTGCTCAATAATAACTACATGATAATGATGCCTGGTACCACTCAAATGCAACTTTCTCGCCCGTTTTCACAACCCGTGGTCTCGGAGTGAAACACTTCTAAATGGATTTGGGTTTTGGAATGTTGCCTGCAAAAAGGCTCAATCCCTTGAGTCACTGATTCCGCCAGGAAACTTGGGAAATAAAGCTACCCCTCCACCTTCACACCGCCACAATCCCTGGCTAGTGGAGAGGGTCTGTTTTGCCTAGCCGCCTTGCTCTCAGCACTACGGCATGGGGACGTTAGGTTAACATTTGTTTGAGCAAAATACAGAAACGAGGTCATACTAATAGCTAACCATTACTTGGAGAAATTATTAATCCTCACTAATGATGGAAGACAAATTAAAATAACATTGAAATACCATTTAGCTGTATTTTTAGTATGTGTGTGTGTGTATTCCTAAGGCAAAGTGTGATAAGTGTCATGAAGGAAATGTGAAAAGAATCTGAAATAGGAAAGAAGAAGGGTCTGAAGTGAAATTTAAACTGAGACCTGTTGGATGAGAAGAGCCAGTCTTGCAAACTGAATATGAAAATACGAGATTGTAGAGAGTGTTCCCTGTGGAGGGAACGACACAGACAGAAGCAAAAAACAGCTTCTAGAGAACTGGAAGACCAAGATCTGTGGAATATAATTGGGGGGAGGGGGAAGGGTGGAATTAGAAATGTACAGGTAGTTTTCTTTTTGGGGGGGGGAGGCTTTGGGTCTCTTGATAAAACCTTAAAAAGCTTGGCATGCTTCTGCTTCAGGGCCTTTGCACTTGCTATTCCCTTAGCCTGGAATATTCTCCCACAGAGCTCTGCATGGCTCACTCCCTCACCACCTTCAAGTTCTTTGCTCTCAAAGGTCACTCAGTCTCAGTGAAACCCTCTCTAGACTCCTTATTTAATGTTGTGTCCAAACATGCACAATTTTCCTGTACCTTGCTCCTTTCTTATTTTTCTTACATTTCTTACTATATATTTCATTTATTTGATGAGGTAGGGATTATTGAGGGCCCCGCAGTAGAGAATGCTCAGTAAAATTTTGTTTAGTAAATCAACGGGAAGCCATTAAAGAGGGTTACAGAGTGACTATATATACATACATATATATATATATATATATATATATATATATATATATTGTTTTATTTGTTTTTAAAAGCAAGCTGTAGCTGCTGTGTGAATAACACGTTAGAGGGAGGCACCTGGAGAAGCAAGAAGCCTGCTGGGAATTTGCTGCAGTAGCCCAGGTGAGAAATGATAAGATGCTGTCTTAAGCTAAGGGGAGTGGCAGTGGGAATGAAGAGACTGTTTTGTACACAAGATTTATTTTGGAAGTAGTGGCAGTGAAGGATGACTCCCATGGCTTGAATCACCCTGTGGAGCACGATGCCATTGACTGAGATGGAGGATGTGGTGGTGGAGGAATAGTGAATCATTAGTTTCAATTTGGACCCATTAAGTTTGTGCTGTTTCCGTGACATCCAAGTAGAAATGTTAGTAAAGTTGGATATGCAGTCTGGAGCTCAGAGGCGTGTAGAAATATTTATTTTAAAAAAATCATGTAAAAATGGAATACTTTAAGGAAATGCAATGTCCTGGTGGTGGCGGCGGGGGGGGGGGACACGACAATGTCTACAGGGAAGAAACTGAGAAAATGATGTCCATGGACTAAGCCTTGAAGCTTTGGCAGGAAAAAAAAGTGAGGAGAAGAGAGAGGAGAAGAAAACAGAAGACAATTATGAGTATATGGTTAGGAGAAGGAGTACAGGGTGAAAGAGACAAATCCCTCAGGCTCTGTGTGTGGGGACTTGAGCAAAACCTGTCAGAAAAAAAGGAGTGAGGGAAGAGAGGAGTGGGGTAACTAGAATACAGGGGAAAGAGCAAGATACACATGAAAGGGGAAAAAAGCAAGATCATGGGATTAACTGTAATCAAAACTAGAAATTAACCCAGTGTCCGTGGTTGAGAAAGTAGCCACAAGGTCAGGGCAGTTCAGAGGTCAAAGGGCTTAACCTAAACATTCAAAGGTGGAGGAATGAGAAGGGAAATGAAGCTGGAAAGTGATCCTAAGAACTTGGCAATGAGCAAAATAAGATTTCAGTGTTAGACTTAAACTCTAACATCAGCTCAAAATGTTACGCAAAGATAGCTTAAGGTAGGATTTTAGTCCAATGTGCATAAAACAGAAGGCCCATGAACTTCCCTGAAATTGCTTGTGTAGTTTTGTTAAGTAGGACATTTTTCTGGAGAAATAGTGTGGATAGCTTCTATCAGGTTCTCTAATCCCAACCTATTACAAACAAACAAACAAAAAAGATGAAGATTCCAGTGGACAGACAAAGACATCAGGGTAACACTACATCTAAAAAAGGGAAATATCGGTCAAAAGGAGGAGATCAGCAATGCAAGTCCCCAAAAGAGATAAAAAAAAAGGAAAAGTGGGCAGCACGCATGCAAGGAAAAAGGAAGGTACCCCAATCCGATCTAAACAAGAAGCTGACCTCTCTGAAATGGTCAGATCAGGAGCTGATGCTGATATTCATTTAAACCCTATAATTCACACCCATCCTTCTGATAAAACTGACCAAGGAGAGAAGCTGTGATTGGACCTATGGAAGGCATGGTGTCTTGACAGGTTGATTTTTGTTGGAGTAAATTACCTAAGTTGCCCCCTCGTTTCCTACTTCGGTATTCTCTTATACATCTTGGTTGGAGTTGGCTTTCAGTCTGGGACTGAACATGGTGATGTTTCTGAGCCTGCTATTAAGCTGAGTGAGAGCTTGTTGCAAGACCATGGGGGAAATTCATCAATGTAAACACCACCTTATGAGGCTCTTTAAAAAAGTCAACCAGTTCTCATTTTTTGGCCCCTCTCTAACCTCAGGGGAAATGTCCCACCTTTTCCATTGGAATCAGCTACAGAAATAATCTTTTAGTACTAATAAATATGAACTGTCTCCTTTCTTGGCAATACAGTAAGGAGTGTCTTTTAATCTGAGTCCAACTGAATAATTAATGAAACTAAGCCTTTCCCACTCCCTACCCCACTCCCAGTTCCCTTAAACTGAAGATGCATCTGGTTATGCTCCAGGACTGTGTATCTGCAGGAAGAATCAATGATCTACTCCCAGAGAAGTCAGTGAAAATTTAGGGAATAACAATAGTAATGGCTAGTAGTTAATGTTTGTTTACTTAGTACCTGGCTCTGGGCACCAACCTCAAAAACTAGATACTCCTGTTACACCGTATCTCCATTTTATAACCCTTAGTCACAGAGCAGCAAAGACAAGATTTTAACCCAAGCAATCTGACTCAGAGCCCGTGAATTCACCACCTAACGTTACCACTGCTGGAGGCTGACTCAGAGACCCAGGGAGCAGCTTTCTACAGGAAAGTGTTCTTCTTTATTGAACCCGTAGATGCCGGCTGGTGAAAGGGAATATGAAGTCATTCAGCAGGTGATGTAAAGGGACTGCCTCCTCATGGCTTCATGGGAGAGGGTCCCCATCCAAGTGACTGAGCTAAAATGAGCCTCAGATAGGCATTACCCATGCTCTGACAGCATCACCACCGTGTAATTCTTGGGAATTTTTCAGCTGTCCTTTTAAGATCTTAACTCTGGTTCTGTTCAGTAGTTGGCTAGCCAGTGTATGGCTGGACATTTCCCAGAGCTCCCTGCATTCTTCGCAGCTTCTACCAATGGCAGTTCAGTTGGGAAGTAGAACCTAAGAAGCTCTGTAAACTCCTCTAGGCAGGGTGAAGTTCTACCCAAGGTCAGTTTAGGCCCTTAGACAACAAGCAGAGCTCACGCCTGTAGAGAACCAATTGAATCATTAGAGACTGCCACCTACCTGTGGGGTATCTCCTTTTGTGTCAACCATTGGGATCCTCCCAGGAGGCCACTTGTCCGTGCTGGGTGCCTATGTTTGGAAGTTTGAATTGCTTGGACTCCATAAGCAAACTGCAGTTGGATCTCTCTAGGTGAAGTTTATAATCCAGCTACGCAGTGTTTATTCTGTGAGTTTGCATGTCATACCATTCAGCTGGAGTGATCTGAAACAGCAAGACCCAGAAGTCTGAAATAGCAGCAGGAACTTCCCTAGGGATGAGACAATAGCCAAGGTAACCCAGACCTGGCAGTGATGGAGCAAAGCGCATTGCTGTATGGGAGTTTATGCACTAGACTCAACTTCTCCATGCATCCCCTGTCCTTTCCCTGGAAGCATTTTCCTGCTCTATCCATTCTAAAAACTTACACATTTTTAGTAACCTCTATCTCCTGTTTGGTTAGGCTCTATAATTTCCCACAGACTAAAGCCTTCTACTCAGGACTGCCATGAGCCATACAGTGCCTTTATGCAATTAGACAACAGGTGTTCCTTCCTCCAGGCAGACAACAGCACTGTGCCAGGCTCCTTGGTGATCAGACTGCAGTAGCAGAGCCTACATTTCAGCCTCCACTTGCCCTTTGGCTGGATGCCCTTGTACAGGGCATGGCCTGCATTACCTTTCATGACATTCCTGCAGTTGGGATCAAGTCCTAACAGAACTAGGGCTGTTTACCATGACACAGCCAAGCGACCCGCCCTCTATGGGTTCTGTGCACCACATTGGAATGGCTACTTTCATTTGCTGGCTGCTATAGCCTAAAGCATTGCATTGCTCAACACAGGTTCTTGAAAAATACTTGTTTGGTAATAACCCTGGAACTGTTGTTATCAAGACTATTGCATAATGTTTAAGAGAGTGGGCTCTGGGAGTGTAAATCAGTACAACCACTTTGCACCAAAATTTGGCAAAAATCTGGTAAAGAAGTACATATACTCACACATCTATGGCCAATTGATTTTAATTGAGGGTGCCAAGTCCATTCAAAGAGGAAAAATGGTTTCTTCAACAAATGATGCTGGGAGAAATGTATAGCACACACTCAAAAGAATGAAGTTGGAGCCCTACCTCACACCATAGTTAAAAACTTATCTCAAAATGGATCAATGACCTAAATATGAGCTAAAACCATAAAACTCTTAAAAGAAAACATAGGAGTAAATCTTCATGACTTTGGACTTGGCAATGGATTTTTGGATATGACACCAAAAGCATGAGCAACAACAACAAAAATAGATAAAATGGACTTAACAAAATTTCAAAACTTTTGTGCCTCAAAGGACATTATCAAGAAAGTGAAAAAACAACCTATAGAATGGGAGAAAATACTGGAAGACATATATCTGATGAGGTTTAATATCCAGAATATATAAAGAATTCCTGAAACTCATTGGCATAAAGACATATAACCCAAATTTTAAAATAGGCAAAGAACTTGAATAGACATTTCTCCACAGAAGGAATACAAATGGCCAATAAACACATGAAAAGATGATCAAAATCATTAGTAGTCTGGGAACACATATCAAAACCACAAGGAGATACCACTTTGCTCCCACTAAGAAGGCTAGAATTAAAAAGTCAGACAGTGTTAGTGAGGATGTGGAGAAATTGGAACCCTTGTGCACTGCTGGTGAGAGTGTAAAATGGTACTTCCACTGTGGAAAAGAGTTTGGCAGCTCCTCAAAAAGTTAAACAAAGAATTACCATATAACTGAGCAATTCCATTCCTAGGTATATACCTGAAAGAACTGAACATAGAGTGTGGGAAGCGTTTTGGCATCTGCTTGGCCACTTCGTAACCAAGAGCCGTTTTACAAGCTGAGCTGAGCTAAATTCCTGCTCCCTTGCCTTCTTTCCTAAGTTTCAACTCCTCTAATCTTAGTTTCGCCCTCCAGTAAACTAGCCCCACCTGTAAATCAGCTGTTGCTGGGGCTTTCCAAGATTTTTCTCTCAAACTT
>PVKY010009195.1:0-13488 GCA_004027775.1 Bradypus variegatus
GCATAGTTTAAGTTGGGCAGAGTGGTAAGAAATGTGCCTGGATAGATGACCAGGAGATGGTTTATAAAGAGCTTTATCTGTACCAGCCTAAATACATGCTTCTTTTGTTTTCCTAGAATGTTCTTTCCCTCTCTCTTCTATGACTGCTTCACCTCTTCCTTCAGGCTATAGTTTAGCAATTACCCCTCCATGAAAGGCCTTCCCCCAAACACTGTCTAAAGTCTTCATTCTTATTCTCCCTCTCTCTCTCTCTCTCCCTCTCTCTCTCCTCTCTCTCTCTGTCTCTCTCTCTCTCTCTCTCACACACACACACACACACACACACACACAAACATACACATACACATACACACAGTCACTCTCTGTCCTACTGCCCTGTGTATTTCTTTCATAGTTCTTCACAGTTGGCAATTAATCCTGTGGATATAAAATCATCTTGTCTCTCTCCTAGAATCTAGGCTCCAGGGGGCAGGGGTTGCCTGATTGTCTTTCATATTCGCAGATTTAGTTATGCCTGTTAAAGCATTCAGTGAATGATTTTTGAATGAATGAGTCAGGCATTTGAACCCTGTACCCAGCACCACTCCTTGATTACTGTGTGAACTTGGGAAAATTATTTGTTTTGAGCCTGTTTTTCTCATTTATGTATTTGGGATACTTACACCTTGGTTTCTTATCTGAGAGAATTGTTACAAGGATTAAATAATGTGAGTTAAGGTAATATTGTACAACCTCAAGTTACATGACTTGGAAATATACACATAATACAACACAAACAAAATATATGGACACAAACAAAATATATGAGCATGTACTGGTTTCACAGAGGTGGTATTTTATAGATCTATTTTTTATCATATTTTTTATTATAGAATATAACATATATACGTAAAAGTGATAACTTTCTAAGTGCAATTTAACAAGTAGAGAGCAAATTTCAAACAGTATTTGTAGGTTACTATTCCATAGTTTCAATTATTTCCTCATTATGAAATATAACATATACACAAAAGGGTAATATCTTTCAAAGTATGATTTAACAAGTAGATATATAGGAAATTTCCAGTTATTATGAGTTATAGTACCATAGTTTCAGTTATTTCCTTACTGTGAAATCTAACATATATACAAAAAGGTATAGCTTTCAAATTACCATTTAACAAGTAGCTGTGGAACAGTATGTATCTACCTTAATGGTATACACTGGTCAAAAGAATTGAGGACTGTCAGTTTTTATACTTATTTAATTTGCAAAAGTTAATTTAGAGTAAAAACTTCCTAGGGTGATGTGTATTCTTTAGAGAACTGAATTGATTTTGCAGCTTGTGTGATCAGTATCCCAGATATAGTGGGTTTAGTGAAAACCAAAAGAAAGTTTAGGTGATGGTTTCCCTTCTGGAGCTTCAGCTGTTTGTACCATGACCCACTCACTCTCAAATTAGTGTAGATGGACATACTCATATTTACAAGCATAGTACTGTCCTTAAATAAGTTACTTAGGGGTTAGGAAGGGGAAGGGAGGTTTTCATATTAGTATTGTCAATGAAACATGACAGTGCTGTAAAATTAGTAGTACTTAAAGGAAAGACGGGATTTTTGTTGTTAAAGGTACAATAATGCATTTTGGTTGCATTTCTAGCTGAGAGAAGAGTGGCTCTGTTTCCTGCACAGAGATTATCTGATAGGCCAAAGGCCACATGGTTCTTCAGTAATAGAGCCAGGATTAGAACCCAGGACTCTGGCTCCAAAAGCTTTCCTAGTTCCACCTCCCAACATTGCCTGAAATGAAGACCTATAACTCCCAGGTGATGGCATGGCTGGCACTGAATGAGGGAGGCCTGGACTCTGATGTGACGCTGCCCTGCCCCTTGGGAAACCAGACCCTGCCCAGCGGGCAGGATGGTCAGTCAGGCACCCAGGGAAAGGGGGAAGTGGGGGTGGGGGCAGCTGCGTTCTCCACACTGGGGCTGGGACGGACAAATTTTGATATTGGAACTTCTAGAAAGCATTTGTAACAGTTTATATTTAATATTTGAAACTTCAAATCCATCACAAAGAAGGATCCTTAGATTTTTTAAAAGGGAGAAATGAGCATAATGTCAACTTCTATAAATAGAAGTTTCCTCTATATACAGAAGTAGGGATTGGAGATAACCAGATTCCCTTTTGTAATGTATTAACTTCTTAAGGAAAAGTTTAGAAACTTAATGAAAAGATTAAAATTGTTTTAGGATTATTCAGAGTTTATGCTTCAGAGTGTATTATGTTTTCAACTAATTCATAATAAATTTTACTTTATGGAGTACATTAAATGAGCTGTTCTGAGATTTCTAAATGGATTAAAAGTAACTTCTAGTGCTTCAGTGTTTTCTAAAGAGGTGGTTTTATTGGAACCTGTTTCCAGGGACTTCACATTTTTCTCCCTATATTATCATTTAGGGATCAAAAATATAAAACTCATCAAATTCATGGTATGAAATTTGTGCTTGTTTTCATAGTTGAATGAAACTGTTTCCCTCAACTTATTTGATTGACTATGGAAGGTAAATGTTTTTTTTTTTGCAATTAAAAAATCCAATCAAGTTAGGCTTCAATAATTTTTCTAACATCTTTGTTAGTGAGAGGTGCATAGTTATACAATGCTGAGAATAATTTAGATATATACAGAATGCTTGGATATCAATTTTCTCAAATAGCCTTGAATTTTTGATGGATAAAATGAAGAAACTTTGCCCCAGGGAAAATATAACCAATTCAGGTTTTATTACTCATAGGTACTAACATATGAAATTTTAGTCTCTGTTTATATATGTGATTTATTTTACATCCTGCTTTATATTTATATGATGTATCATGAAATACTGCATATGATATGTTCAGTAAAACTTTGACGTTGGGATTGTTCCAGATAGCTGAGAGTTTGCTTAAAATTCAAGACTGTTTTGTTTTAGACATTTGGAATAGAAATCTGTCTAAAATAAATTGCCTGTTTTCCTGCCTTCTTTAAATAGATTGTGCTAAGCAAAACTTTTCCTTGATGAATGATCAAACTATGGCTCATTTTAAGCTCCTTGGGAACTTAGTTGCTTTTGTGAGTAGAAAGCGTTATCCCTAGCATGCCTACCACCTCTTTTCATAAGTATGCCGAAAACAGGATTAATATTTTTAATCCCTGACACTAGCATAGCACATAGCGAATCATTTGAGGTGAATGAACGAAACAGTTAATCTAAAATATGATGCCCTTAGGATCAGCTGATATATTTCATGTACTTTGCCATCATAGTAAATGACCTTCAACTGCTGTTTCTGCTGCCTACTTTTGGGCTCCAGTCTTGTATTGCTTGTATGGTTCATCTTAAATAACTTCTTCCCTCTGCCATGAGTATGGTTCAATATTTTGTGCAGCGAAAACAAATAGGCCCTAAGTAAAAGCCTGAATCACTGTTAGTGCTCATGAGTGCTTTTAGCGCATAGTTTTGGTATCGTCTTTTAACATGGCAGTCTATTTTCCTTACTTTTTCTGCCATTTGCTTCAGCCCTTTTCTTTAGAGCAATGAATCTGTGAAGGTTGTGATAATCCTTGTGGCATAGTTCCAATTCCATGGCCCCTTATTTCCATGCTCGCCACCTTCTTGGGACCTTCATTGAAAACATTTTCATAAACTTGTGAAATAAGGATTCACCTGGGTGTCTTATCTCACTGCTGCTCTGCCTTGTCCTGTACCCCTAATGGTGGAAGAGAATAAAAGCCTATCACAGAGCATATAGGGGTATATCCTGCACCACGAGCCACAATAGTAAAAATTCATCTGAAGTCTTAAATTTTACCCTAAAAATTAATGTCAGTTTGATTCTATAACATAGTTTATCCATAGTTATTTTAATGCAAAACAATATTTTAAATAATTAGTAGATAAATATTGAGCCTCTGTCTAAAAATATCCACCCACCCCCACCCCCTGAATATTGCCCCACCTGCACATACAGTCATCTGTTGCTTTGAATACTTTTCTGGCTGGGGAGACCGAAGATGAGAGACAGTTTTATTTACAACCCAACAAATTCCAAGCCTTCTATCTTTCTCCTACACTCTGCTTATAAACTGAAAAGTTCCTTCTTTAGCTCATCTTGTTTTCTTTTCTGCACCTTTAATGATAGGTAGCCAAAAGAAACCAAATGACATTTTCAGCATTCTCTTTAGAGATCTTCTTAACAGATCCACAAGTTCATTAGGTACATTTTCTAGCTTCTAAATTATTGCAGGTGAAAACATTTGTTTCACTACAGCAACACAAGCTGCTGTTTCTCCACCCTTTAACCATCCTTCATCATTTTTCCCACTTCTATCCCTCACCTAGTCCCACAACTGATGCCACATTTTGAGTTTTTATTATGGCAGCACTCTACTTCCTGGTACCAGTTTCTGTATCAGTTGTCTGTTACTGCTTAATAAAGCTTCCCAAGCTTAGCAGTTTAAAACAACAGCGATTTGCCCATGACTATGCTGTTTTCGATGGGTTTAGAGCAATGAATAATCAGTATGAGCTGGGCTCACTCTTCAGCTCTAGTCATCTGGTGGTGTCACTCGTGTTGGGGGCGTGGTGCTAGGTATTGGCTAGGCCCTTCTTTCTCTATGTCTTTTCATTATTCGATAATCTAGCCCAGGCTTCTTTACTCTGCAGCAGAAGCACACTAAGAAAGCAAAGGTGCAAAGTCACAAGGCGCCCTGAGGCCCAGACTCTGGAACACACAGTTTCACTCTAGTGTGTTGTACTGGTCATAAGGCTAGCCAGCATTCAAGAGCTGCAACATACTGTGGTCATGCTTTTTTCAAACTGCCACCCCACTATTACATACCTTCAGTGTACCCCAGTTTGAGCAGCAGAAATTATTCAATACTGTGATTTTCTAAACGTGGCCTCACAGACTGTTAGGGCCTCTGTGTGATCACTGACATGTTTAAAAAAAGTAGCCCCATATTTAAATATCAGGAGATTTTTACATTAAACTGAATCCTAATTTCTGTCTTCTCTTTAACAAAATGGGAAACCTGGCAGTATCAGGCTTGCAGCCCCCATGTCCCTGAGTGGCTGGAGCTCTGCAGGCTGCCCCTTTAGGTGTAGCATATGTGCTCTCTCCTTGACCACCTACCCAGCTCCCAAGGTATTCCACCCTGTCACAGTGCATCATCAGCCCGTGGCTGAGGCCCTGTTTGGTTTATAAATATGTGTGAGGTATGAAATTTAATGCTCTGATTAAAATTAAAATTTCAGATTCCCGGCTCAATTCCCAGACCTTTTGAATAAGTTTCCCTGGGAAGCAAAGCCTGGGTATATGCATTTTCACAGAGCTTTGCAAGTGATTGTAATGTATACCCATCATTAAGAACCACTGATTTAAGGTAAAAATGTTACCAGGTATTAATATGAGTAATTGAGACATGGCTGCTTTTAATTTACTTATTTCTCAACTAAAAAATGTCATGTACTTCCATAGTTACTTCATTTTTCTTCATAACATCTCTGTGAATAGAGTATGTGATGAAACTGAGATAGGAAAACAAATTTGTGAATTGCTGGGAAATTTAATTTTGCCTCCTGAAACTACTTTCTTCTTATTTCAGAAAAAAATGTAAGCTTTTATTACAGCTTCAGGTATATTCCACCTATAGGAAACTCATATAGAAACAATAAATTTTAGTAAAGATTCTTTTACTTGCACCTGATTCTCTCACTATTGAAAATTATCTTTACAACGATGTGAAAGGATTGTAAATATTAGCAATGCTGACTACATATAAAAAATATCAAGATAGTAAAATTTACTTTGAAATTAAGGTAATGCCTTAAATTACATTAAAGGGATCAGGCAGGAAGCTCATAGAATGAGCTTTAGTCTTCCATGTGTCTCAGCAGCTTCTGTTACAGTATTTTATTTTAGTAAAACACTTTTACTTTATAATGATCAAAATTATATATTTTTAGATATGGTTGGGTCTTATTTGAGATTCTTTCCATTTTAAACCATGTTTTGATGCCAGCCTCTTGTTTTCCTTGGCTTGCCTTCCAATTTTGTCAGCCCAGTCTCCTCAATCCGTGTCTTGAACATTTGTAGGATAGTTAGCTGGGCTAGATACTTGGAGACACCAGTAAAACGTGCCTGCCCTCAGCATAAGGGGGTGGGAAACGACACTGTAAATGCCATCAGACGGCCTCTTTGTTTCTCTAGAAGCCAAGGGGAAAAACACAATTTAAATCTTGCTTGTAGCAAACATTTCAGATACATTCGTTCCCCATAGGGAAGTCATTGAAGTCTGAACTTTAAAAGGGAGTAGGCACGTTATCTTTCCTGTTTTATACTTTACGGTAGTCATATAAAATCTGGATTGATAATATAACCGGAGAAGACTCATGACATGGTTTCTTTAAAATTTCTATGCAAAGTCTTCATCTTTTGATTAAAATTTCTGTTAGTATTTGGTAAATGCATCTTGTTTGCTTTGTCACATTCTTAAGTATATTTGTGAATCTGTGTACATTCAATATGTTGCAGAGCAGATTGTTTTTCAGGCCCCAAATTTTAGGTGTAGTACTCTCTGTTTAAATGAAGCATCTAGTAGTACTTTCTGATTTTGTATTCAGAAAATTATTCATTGTCTTGAAATATATAAATTTCTTATAATTCCCTAAAAGTTTTAAAAATTAGTTTATGAATTTTAGTGGTTTATTATATAAAAATTCTCAAAGTCTTCAGTGAAGGAGACACTTGATCATTTATTTAATTACTATACATATTGATTATTAGTTTGTAGTTTGTCAACATCTGGCTAAATTTGGATCAGGAATGAATCTCATTCCAGTGCCATGAATACTCTGATCTCTTTGGGGAACAGAGGTCTTTGCTTACTTGCACCAATTATTCAATAGATGGACAAGATTAAATAAAATGTTATCAAGGCCAAAGACAGTATTTGCAGGAATTATACAATATGCTATTAAAAGGTTTTCTAAAATTAAGAAAACCTTTTGTTCTTATATATTATTATAGCTCACTTGAACTTGCAATTGTGAATCAAGTAAAAAATAGAACAGAAAACCATTTGTGTTAGCTATCTCATGCATTGTTACATGTCACGGTTTTGTGAAATAGATTTCATAAGCCTGTGGCTCTAGTAAGTGGCTGAGGCCCTGTTTGGTTTATAAATATGTGTGGGGTATTTAGATCTCCAAAAATAAAAGCAGAGAATTATTTCCTTATGTTATCAATTCCTCTATGGGAAAGCATATTAAAGTGTAGAATATATGATAGTATGTAATTTAGCAACATAATATTCAGTGTGGTTTGAGAGACAATTATAATGTTTTATTTCCCTACATTTTCCATTTTTACTGAATGCTTTTTAGCAACAATTGGTTTCTGGCTGTAACATTATTTTAGCTGTTTCATAAAGCTTTATAGCAAATTACTGTGATGTACCAGATAAAATAAATTCCTGACTTCACTCTTAAAATTCATATTATGAGCAGGCATGATTTTTTTTCTTTAATAGGTAAGCATGTATTTTATAACTTTTTTTTTTTTACTGTCAATACCTTAGGTCAAGTTTGTTGATCCTAACATTTTATTGGTGTCTCCTGTATTTAGATTAAACACTCATTTTAAACAAGTCAAGCGTCTTATACCCATTTAGTTTATAGTAAGCTGATATATATACAGTACTGAATTCTGGAGTCACACATCACAAAGTAAACGGTATTACCTGAATAGATACTTGTGTTTTCCATTCACACAGTGCCTGTTGTGTGCTGTCCCCATAAACAGTCCTACCTTGTCCTCTTTTCGGGTGATCTGGAGCTACTCTTTGACCCTTTTAAATACCCTTCCTGTCACTATCCCAAAAGATTAGAGTTCTTTCTATAGTCTGATACTTCTTACCTAACCCTAAAGACTATTTGGGCATTTTTTTCACCTGAGAAAGTCATAATTCCTTCCTTGGATTTTTATTTTTCCATACAGAAAGTCTAGAAAAGAATAGAACAAACTAACAAACATTCATACATTTATCTCTCAGATTTAATTGTCAGCATTTTGTATATTTATTGCAGAGCTGTTTTTTGTTTTTGTTTTTGTTTTTTTTAAGGAATGGAATGCCACATATGAAGTTGAAGGGCGCCTGATCACATTTTCTTCCCTCCTTCCTCAGATGTTACCACTCTTCCAGTGTGTCCCTTTCTAGTCCATCTTATACTTTCACCACATTCCCATATATACACAAATAATAGGAGCTACTGTATTACATGTTCTTAAATATGTTTTTTATATAAAAGGTAGTTGCTTAAAATTGAAGCATAGTGTTACATGTGAAACTTTTTCAAGAATATGATTACATTCTTTAGAAATAAAAAATTTTAAACCCAGTTTCTAATGTGAAGTATTAGAATATAGGTGTTTATTCTCAGCAGTATCCTTCATCCCTTTAGTATTTTTGTCCTTAATGCTCTGTTATAGTTAGTAACCAATAAAAAGCCTTTTTTATATTTAAATAAGATATTGTACATGTCAGACTTGATTATCTCACCTTGGAAATGCATGGGAAATGCAGAATATATTTCTGTCAGTCCAACATACTATTTTTTTTGTACAGTTTAGTTTTTAAATTCTTCTATACATAGATTATCTTACTAAAAGTAAAAATGGCTCAATCTTTAGATGAGGGGACGGCCGTTATCATGTAATTACAAAGAGAAGAAAACCCCATATCACGTCACAAAAGTACTAGACATGACAGGAAAGAAGAACAAAGAATAAGAAGAATTAGAAAATAGTTTTTTAAAAGAAACAGTCTATTGTTTAAATACATTGAAAGGAGGGCGGCAGCGGCGGCCGGGCAGGTGCTCCCGTCGCGCCGTTGGGACTGGGAGCGAGCAGCCGCGCGGGCACCGAAGGCGGGAAGGCGGCGGCGCGGGAGAGAGGCGGCGCAAAGTGACTCCATATAAACTTGGGGTCGGTGGTTGGAGCTGGTGGCGTAGGCGGGAGTGCCTTGACGTTACCGCTAGTTGTGGATATGATCCTATGATACAGGATTCCTATCGGAAACAACTAGTAATCGCTAGACAAACGTGTCTCTAGTATATACCCGAGACTGCAGGTCAAGAGGAGTCCAGCCAGTGAGGGACCAGTGCATGAGGACTCGCGAGGGCTTTCTTTGTGTATTCGTCATAAATAACACCAAATCTTGTGAAGATATTCACCATTACAGGGAACAAATAAAAAGTTAGAGATTCTGAAGATGTACCTATGGTCCTAGGAGAAAATAAATGTGATTTACCTCCTAGAACAGGTGACAAAAAAGAGGCTCAGGACTTTGCTGAAGTTACAGAATTCTTTTTATTGAAACATCAGCAAAAACAAACAGTATTGACAATGCTTTCTATACATTAGTTCGAGAAATTCGAAAACAAAAGGAAAGATGAGCAAAGATGATAAAAAGAAGAAAAAGTAATTTTTGTATATTACACTGAATTATTAGCATTTGTTTTAGCATTACCTCATTTTTTTCTGCTCCATGCAGACTGTTAGCTTTTATCTTGGATGCTTATTTTAAAATCACAGTGGAAGTTTTTTCCCTCTATGTGCCAGTATTCCCTGAGCTTTGGCCTGTGAAATGAAAATACCTGAGATTTCTGTCTTGGGGTTTTGGTGCATGCAATTGACTATTTCCTATTTTTCTTACTAAATGTGAACTTCGGTGTGAAACAAATTAATGAAACTTTAAAATCATCCTTATTCTGTGTTTTATCTAGGCACATAAATGGATTAATTCCGAAGTGTAACTTCAGTTGAGACTTCATGATTGGTTTTACTAGAACACTGAGGGAACACAAACTTATGGACTTGTATAGATTCATCTTATAGGTATTATGTCCTAGCGTTTCAGATCAACCTTAATGGATATAAAGTTACACTGTTCAAAAAGGTTTCCCCCCATGTTTCCACTGCTATTTGTCCTGGTCACTCCCCCAAGAATATTACATATTTTCTCTAAAAAAGGTAAAAGATGGAAAATAAATGCTAGGCAATGCAAAATATTAGAAGATCATTTACTTTCACATTAGATAAATTCCTATAAGTCACCTAATAGCTTTTCTTGTTAAGGCAGACCCAGTGTGTCATGGGAATTATAGCAACCATGTTAGGGCTATATTTACATGCTATTAAATTTTTATAACTAAAAAAAATTTAACATGTATAAAAATACTCATAGGAATTAAATATAATCTCCCTGTGTCAGATTGTTCTTTTGAGCATAACTTTATATCTTTTTTTGAACTTTAGTCTTTGAAAATATTCAATTCTAGTAATGATGTTAAAGATTATTTGAGCCATTCAGCTTACTAAATGTTAAAGAGGCCAAAGTTGCAAGTCCAGGCACCTGTGTGTACCTTTGGTCTTCAATGAGAGTTTCCCAGCTCTTGGACAGCATCTCTTTTGTCATGCAGTGTTGGCATGTATTGGTTGGTCCAAAGTGGGGACTAGGAAAGAGCTGGATGGTTCAGCAAGGTGCTTCTCACTATGTGGTGGTCCTGTTGACAAATCTGGAGCATCACTTTATTTAACAAAACAACAGAATTTTTTAAAAACTATTTTTAAATGTTAAGAGTTGAGTTGGGGAGTGGCAAGAGTTTTATTTTTAAACAAGAAGTGAAAAGAGTTTCCAAATCCCTAATTTTGGCTAGTTCTCTTGACAGTGGCTAAAGTGAAATTTCATTAACATTTTACAAGTCTGATCCATTTTTAGAAATATCTAATGGTTCAAAAAATAGGTAAATTAACAAAATGATACCTTCAGTACATTTAAAAGTGGATAGTGTGAACTAAAAATATCTCTGGAGTAGGAGGGAGGAGACTTAGCTTCTAGTTATGTGTGTTTTAGATCTCTGATTTGGGGCAACCACTATCTATACATTAAAATAAGTCGTCTCAAAGGCTCTTGTTAGCTGGAAAACTATGTGATTTACACCAGTTTACTTAAGGATACACCTATACGTCAAGCTCAGCACTACCTGTAACTCTTTACCTGTGTTAGCATCTTCAGTGCCATTCTTAGGCAAAGTTGTACTAGAGGTAAAGTTTATTTTCGAATATTTCTTCTCCAGTTTCAGGATCCCCCTTGCCATGTTAGTCTTAATAAACCTCAAGATTTATTATTCTATGTATATTCCCATGAAGGCTTCCCATCAAATCACATCAAAATATCCCACACCTTATTTCCTGGGGACTTAAAATAATCTGACAGATACCATAATGGGATTTATTTAATAGTTAATTTTCAGGTGGTTGCAGTAGCAAATTAATCTTGATCCTTTCAGCATCATCTTTTTGTTGGCCTTGTCCAGTAATGACTAAAGCAGGAATTTTCTTCAAACCTGCTATAAGTAAACAGAACTTTATCCAATGGAAAGAGCAATTTTATAAAGGTAATCCTGAAAGAATTCCTTAAATAATGCACAACTAGGATGAGCCCTGGTTAACAGTGATACATTCCATTGTTTAACAATTAAAATCTTTTTACAATTAAAAATATTTTAAAATTTAATTTATAAAGCTTATTTTTTGTATCAGAATTCATGTTATTCAACAAATATTTGAGTGCCTACTGAATACCAGGCACCATGTAAGGCACTGGGGATATTATAGTACATCCAAACAAGGGACATAATACTTGTTGTAAAATAGTGCTTATATTATAATAGCAGTCTGTAACATCTTAGTGAGGCATTTGGCACCAGTGCATACTTAAGTTTTGCAAGGAAAGGGCTTGGTCTCTAAGGTTTCTTCCAGTTCTAAAATAATTGTTTTGGTATGATTCAGATGCAACTGTTTAATCAAGCTACTTTATACAAATCACTTTACTTAATTGTTTTAAAGGAGTAAATGTGATTATATTTTTTTAATTTGGCATAACTGTGATTCTGTAGGGACAGTTATAGTACATATTAAATTGTATGTCGGCTAATAATATTAAAATTCTCAAGTATGTAATATTCCAGTTTGTCTGTTTGTTAATTAAGATAGACTTTTTAAAAGTTAACTATTGAATTCTAAAATAGTTTTATCTGAGCACAAATAAACAGGAGCCTGAACTAATTCACAGGAAATGAAATTTCTGTTCTGTGTAAAAATCAATATGATTTCTGAAATGCTGTGCTAAACTAAAGATTTATGGAACATTGCCTAGGTCTAGGGTATTATTAAGATTTATACAGTATCTTGTCTTTCTTATTTCTACACAGGAGAAAGAAATTGCCATAGTTCAAGAGTTGCAATGTGTAACTGAGGGGATTTTAAGGACTCTTGAATTTTTTATGTAGCTGGGCAAATTTTTTGTAAGGCAGTGGTAATTATCCTTTATTATGTGAATGTCGAATAGTTTGACAAAAAGTCTGTTTTTGTAGAGACTTTAAAAAGGGAGTTAATCCTAGAAATAAGATAAATGTTATATAATTATTACAGCCTTAAAGATAAAAATACTTATTGAAGTTGAAAAAATTGCTAAATATGTGGTCTTAGACATTAACACGATTGCAGAAGAATGTAGCAGAAGTACGTAGTATAATTTTATTACTAATTAGGAATTCTGGCTTCTATTTTAACTGAGTCACACTGCTTAGAAATTAAATAAGTTATGAAAACCTTTGCCACCAATGCACAGTTTTGTCCTAATAGATATGGAAAGTTTGTGAAGCATGTTAAGTTGCAGTTTGTACAAGTTCATCTCCTTTGTATTACAGATTTTTTTTTCTTCTAACCATTTTTCCAAACAATATGGACACATTTAACTTTTTTGTTGTCAATAAAATCTATCCGAAGTCATTTCCATTTTTCAAAAAGTAATCTCTTGGTAATTATGTATTAAAGATTTTTTAACTTCTATCTTAATATTGAGTTGCATGAATTCTGCATTGAGAAATTTAATTGCATAAGATGGTAGCTGTAAATCCAGTCAGAATATGAAAATTACTTTTTTAATAAGAGAAATTGTAGGTTTACAGAAGAATCATGCAGAAAATACAGAATTCTTTTTTATCTCTCCACTATTAACAGTCTGCAGTTATTACTTTTGTTGCAATTGATGAATGAAAATTATTTTTTTCTAAAGTTATGTTTACATCGGTTCTTGAAGAATAACCATAACTACATTAAGATACGTTTTTTTATATGTTTTTAGTTTTAAATGTCTGTTTGGGATGTTAATAGGCAAGTTAGATGAGATCAGGGGAAAAAATTTATTATTTGCAGAAATGTCAGTTACAGAAGATTCTTACCACCCCTACTTTCTCCTCAAGAACTAAATGGGTTACGTAATGTTTTCTCCAAAAGTTTTTCTAATTCTACTATCATGTGTTTTCATGCTGAAAATACTCTTGCTTTTTTCCTTTGAGTGCCAATTTCTTATAAGTACTATTTCTTAATATAACATATTTA
>PVKY010009196.1:0-13503 GCA_004027775.1 Bradypus variegatus
AATATGAATTATTTGCCAAAATTCAAGAATCTGGAAACTTCATACAAAAATCCAGATTTGGGGCTTCTGTTCCAGATTCAATTCATGAATCCCAACACTCTGACCACAGTACCTCATCCTTGAGTGGCAATAATCAGCCAGAGCTGAGAAGCAGCTGCCCCTTGGACAGGGCTTGTGTTCCCTGGTCCACCACGGGCCCTACCCAACTCTCTTTGCTCATTTGCTTTATGTTGGTGGCCCTTGAGGGGACTGGAGTTTGAAACCCCTCTGCTTGATCAGCGCTGTCAAACAGAAATACAAATGTAAGCCATAAATGTAACTGTCAATTTTCTAGTAGCCATAATCTAACAAAATAAAAAGTAACAGGTGAAATTAACTTTAATAATACACCTTATTTAATCAATGCATCCAGAATATCATTTCAACATAAAATTTAAAGAAAAATTGTAACGGGATATTTTACATTCATTTCTTTGTACTAAGTCTCTAAAATTTGGTGTGCGTTTTACTCTTAAAGCATATTCCACTTAGAACTAGCCATATTTCCAGTGTTCAACAGTCACCATGGCTAGATGCTACCATATGGGATAGCACATCTCTGGATGCTTAATGGGTAATTACAAAAATTGAGTTTTGCAAGCAGAGAGACAGAGAAAATGTTAAGGTGAAAGAAGAAAGCAAACAGGACTAAGGAATAGGATGATGATGCTAAAGGGTAGGCATGGTTAGAAGTTTCAAAATAGGAGGGAAGGGAATGGGGACAGCCTTAGTGGAGGTACAGAGACAAGGAATAGAGCTCCAGGCAAAGATGAGCTCTAGTCCAGGGCTTCAGGGGAAGCAAGTGCCTTTCTGGAGTGAGGCTTTGGTGTTTTATAATTAGGTACAGCATTGGACAGAGGGTCACTATGAAACTCAACCGGCCAGCTGTCTGAATCCCAGTTCACACACTTGATACTCAAGTGGCAGCAGGCAAGTGAGGACAGAATTCTTAGCCAAGACTGGGATTTAATCTGCATCTTGGCCAGGAGAAGAGGGAAGATGAGACAATTTGCAAATGATGTGTGTAAGATGCAGGACAAGAGTATACATCCAGCAAGTATTTCAAAGAGATCGGTTTGAGAAGTGGCAGTGAGGCAGGTAGGAAAGATCCTGGAGTAGATCCAAGCAGAGTTAAAAACTGAGAAGGCATCACTGAGTGAGATGTCAGGAATCCACATGTAGAAGCTGGATAGGGAGACTTGGGTGCAGAAATGAGTACCCAAGTCAGGCACCAGCACAAGACACGCATCTCTGAGCCACAGACTCAGAGGCAGGAATCTCTCCTCCATCCTCCACGGGAAAATATCTAGCACAGTGACCACAATGTGGCAACAGCTTGGTAGGTATCCTGTTCTCCCCTCAGGCCTGTAGACAAGGACCAGAATTAAAGTCCAGGCTGAGAGAATCCAAGCCACCAGGTAGGGGTAGAGGGGAATGTTACATACATCTGTCAGGTTTTTAAAGACTGGGAAACAAGAAAGCAAGAATATCACTACACAACTGTAAAATGATTCTGAAGCTTTTCCACAGAACTTATCTCTGCATAGTTCTAGCCCATCCATTCATCCCTTCATTCATTCAGCAACCAGTTATTGAGTAGCCTTCCCCTGGACTGTTTTACAGTGCTGTTTAAATATGTCTGCTGAAATCTACTCTAGCTGGTAGATGAAGCAGACCAGGCTAAAGCAAAACAGGGTCAGATGGCTAATACTGAAGGTCTCCTCTCTAAATAAAACCCGGGGTGTTAGGTGCATGTAATTATCCTAAAATTTCCAAAGGCCCGTTTATCTCTCTGGTGTTATGATTTTTCAGGTTGTCTGGGGTCCAGGAATTGGAAGTAAGGCTGGTAAAAAATATCTCCAAAGAGATTTCACAAGAAAATTGTTCTATCTAGCAGGCAGTATGCAGGACTTTTAATCTCCCTATATTTTTAAAATACACTTTTCATGTTGCTTGTGCTTGGAATAATGTTAAATATAAATATTATGATGACTTTAGGGAAATTGTGTCCTGATATTCTGCTGAAAATAAAAGAGTATTTTCCAATGACAAGAAACTGACACAGTTGGTGGGGGGGATATATTTGCATAAACTTCTGATTTGGAGTGGGGGTGGGGGGTAGTAATCCATTTCCACACCTGGTTTTTAAAAGCAAAAGTTAAAAGAAAAGGTTAAAAGTGGGAAGAAAACTAAAATGGCACATAAAGTTAATGATGCAAAAACTAGATGATAATTTTGAATGGTACTGACAAATCAAAATCACATATATAAAGACAGTGACAATTATCTGGCAAGTGAAAAAATGACTTGAGAGATGTATACTCAGCTTTGATTCAATAACTAATTTTAAAGAAAGGTAAACATGTCATAAATATGATTTATGTTACAATTTTATGAAAACCAGCAAGCTTATATAAATCAAGTTCTGGGGCAATATCTAAAGACAATATCTACTTCATTCACAAAACCAATAACAAACAAACAAAGAAAACATTCAAATAATGACCCTCAGTTATGAAAGTGTTTTATTTAGGATACTTGGTTTATTGAGGCAGGGAAATGTATAAGTTTTTGTAAATTTTCCAGCAAAAAGAGAGTTAAAACAAAGTTTTAGATTTAAAATATATAATCTCTCTTTGAATAGCTATGGATTAAGAGAAAACTTCCTGAACCTAACTTGTAGATCTGTAGATTTCACCAATGCTTACAAAGTTATCTAGATATACTATTTTCTCTTTTCTAATCCAATCATCAGCAAAGAAACCATAATACATGTTTCCTTGAGGTACCCAATTTTAAGAAATCATCCCTTATTTCCATACAATGAGGGAAAAGGGGTGGAAATGTTCATTCTATTTTTTATGAATGCATTAATCTTGCTTTGTCCCTCAAAGTACTTATCTACTCTTACCTGATAATGCACCCATGTTTGCAATATAAGATATTTTTCATTACTATGTGATGTTTGATGTCACCAGTACTACCCTGGTTAATCTTTGGCTACATTTGCCACCACTGTATGTAAAACAATTAATAAATTAAATGAAAAGAACTGACAAAGTTCTCTGTTAATTTTTTCCAACAGCTCATTTATTTGCAATGATGGCAGTGACAAAACTTTAATATATTGTTCAATAATGATAACCACAATAGCAACTGCTGTTCAGGAAGCACTTGCAACTTTTCAAGCCAGTCTCACACAACATCTATGTAGTAACACTTCCATTTAGACAAGACTCAGAGCTCTGTTCAAATCTACCAGATAACTCATCAAAGTAATTACAGGGAAATATTCCATTCCAAACTGAACCTATCACTCTGTTTACACCCTTTCTTTGGAGCAAACTGAGGATCCCAGTATTTTTCAAGAATACTGTCTTAATTTACCAGGCTTCTATAACTATGCCTGAATTTCTTCTGCATATAAAGGACTCTGCTAATCTGGATTAAAACCCAACCTCATTCAGCTGGGCCACACCTTAACATAAAATAACATCTTTAAGAGAGTCTATCTACAATGGGTTCACACCCACAGGAATGTGGATTAAGATTAAGAACATGTCTAAATTGGGGTACATAACTCAATCCACCACATATACCATCACACATCAAATTCCACTTCGCACCTTATTCCCGAATGTCTTAATATCTCAGCCTCTTTCTCTCACTTTGAATTTGAAAGGTGTCATTTCTGAAGCTAAACCAGTATGCAGCAGCTAATATTTTTTAACAGACTATTTTTTAGATTATTGGATTTTTTTAGTGGTTTTAGTTATTTGCATTAGAAACTATATTTTTAAATCTGTGCCTGTCCCAGATTTAAATTATGTTCTTTAAAGTAATATTAAAACCACCTGAAAAATAGATGGTGATATTAACCCAAATCACATTTTTGAGTAGTTTTTGAAAATACATATGTATTTTGCATACAGGCTTTCCTTAAAAGGTCAGAGAACTAGTAAAACAAGATATAGTTCAGATACAATCTTAGAAAATATCATTTGCACTTTTTTTTCAGGGCTTACAGATGTTTTATGAATTTTATCCCAATGAATGAATATTCTTCATACTAGTTTCAAAACATTTCTATCATATACTGAATAATTCACTTGCCTTTCAAACATACATTTTCTCTTCTGTGACAGCAATTTTAACAAAAGTTATTTAAAAGAGAAAAAGCAATGAGGCTTCAACTTTATCATAAACACTGCATGCTTTTGTTAGAACACCAAAAAAAAAATTCAACATATGTAGTCCTCATCCATTACCTTAAAATACTGACTTTCTGATTCTAGCAAAACATAATTTTAGTAACTCTTCAAGACAGGATGCATAAAATTGGCAAACGCACACAAATTGAAAACGACTGATCTTTCCCAACTGTTTTGTGGAAAATGAAATGCATCTGGTATGACAATATGGCCCAACATATGAACTAAAATCAGTATGAAGAAAGTAGTTTCTTTTTTCTTTTATTCTTATTCTCAACGCATAACACTTTAAATAATAGTTATGCCCCAACGGTAAGGTATTACCAAGTCTATTAAAGTGCATTTCACAGGTACATTTGGCTAAAGAAAACAGAACAGCACGAGGGCTGGCAGTGGTTTGGGCAATGGCACAGTGTGTTCGGTTTTAATCATTGTACGTCAGTGACTTCTAAATCCCTTTCCACAGCAGTCCAAAAACTGATTTTTTTAAAAATTTTGCTTAACTTCTCTACCCAGTGTCAGAGAATGTGCTCATATGTTGTTAGGGCCTCATGCTGGGCTGGTGGGGGATAGAAAGGTTGGGGATGTGTTGGAGAACATGGCTGGTGCCCAGAATCAAGCAGAGAACAAAAAAATGATTGCTCAAATTGTCTTATTTTCTCCATGAGCTTTCTTTTTTGCCTTGAAAGAAACTTCTCTTTAACTAGGCAAGCTGAAAGTGCATTTATTGTGTCTTCTTTAATGTGTACCCATCTGTGCTTGTGAACTGTGAGTTAAACTGAAATCTTCTTGTGTTACCAGTTCCCTCCCCAGACCCAAGTATGTTCAGAAATGAGATACTGGGAGAGGAAGGCAAGGTCTCCAGGATATGCAGGAAGTTTGGAAGGGCACCGTCAAGCTTAGGCTACTCCTGAACACCTTGGCACACCCTTCTCCCAGTTCTGGGTTCCAACCATTTCTTCCTCTTTCCCATTCAGCGAGGTGAGATGCAGGCTCCCTTGGGTTGGACAGAGTTTATTTAGAGAACTGAGGAAGGCTCATCTATCCTACATTAGTGAAATAGCACTGATGGATGCTATTCATGGCTTAAAATGGAGAAAACTCTCTACTTCTCAGGCACGGAGGCCCCATGAGCTGCAGAAGCTGGGGACCTGCAGAAGCTGGGGACCTGCAGTGGTGCCTCTTCCTAGGACTGTGCCTGGCACCTGGGTAAGCACTTCAGAGCTTATGATTCTGCCTATCTCACCTTTCACCTATTTTTGAAAAATATTTTCACTTTTTTACTCCACTTATGTCTACAATGAAATGCTAGTTCTTTGAAATGAAAACTTTCTTTCAAACTATAGAAGGTATGATAATTAATGTCATTTGTTAATGTCACTCAATAGATATGCAACAATGCATCACAGAGAACAAACAACAAATTAATATAGCTAACCCATCATAGAACAGATTCCAGGGAAAAATACTCCAGAAAGTGTGAAAATGTGCAAATCTATAATATTAATCAGTAGGACCCAAGTCACCTCAAAAACTTAAGAAGTTCTAAAAGTTACCAAAGGTAGCTGTAGTGATGGAAGAAAATCCTGGAGAAAGACTTGCATTCTAAAACCTCTCTGTCATTTTATTAACTGTGTTACCCTGGAAAGGTTAACTTCTCTGAGCATTGGCTTTTGCTTCCTAATCCATAAAATGGCAATAATAACTTCTATCATATAGGACTGTGGTAAGGTTTAATCATGTTAAGTTTACAAAGTGTCCAGCCTATAGTGAAAGCATACACAATAATGTTAGTTTAGTATCGTCTCCAAAATTTGTTTAGGTCTTTTGGATGCAAAATTCATATTTATTTAAGTAGAATTGTAAAATAAAAACTGCTACTTCCTGAATTTTTTTGGTAAAAATGAACATAAAAATTAATTCAGAATTTTCTGCTTTTGCTTTGACAATTGTCTTGATTCAGCAAACTGCAAAGTGATTCAGTAGCAATAGTCTCAGTAACATGTTATGTAGCTCCCAAAATAATTCAATTATTTGTTGTTCTAATATTCTTGACAGTAAAAGTCAAGAAAAACAGAAAGTAAAAAAGTCCCTCAACTCTAAAATTGTTATACATTATGATTATGAACACAATAAAAAATATTTTCTTTAACATATAATGTTCATCTATATTGAATGAAAAGTATACTTTTAAAATCAGTTTTTACCGTACATATGAAACCCAACACAGGGGCTCTGTCTCATTCTGTTGAAAGATGAAGGAAACGGCAGGTTTATTTGGGCTTGCCAATACTACTTGTACCTAGTCGTCTAGAATAACTAAAACCTTTCTCTAAAACGTCAAACATTTGCTTACTGCAAGCAATTGTGTTTATTAAGAAAAAAAAATCCTCATCTCTTCTGAAACTACACCAATAAATCAGCCAATAAAGTATAAAACTTTTCAACCTAAAACCCATCTATTTCTGTAACTTACCCTTCAAAACACAGCCTGATGTTTCTTACAGCTCAATTTTTAATGGAATTAGTTTCAACGTATATGCCGTTAACCTAACACAGTTACCTATAGTCAATAAAATAGAGAGTTCACATAAACTCACGTGATGAAAGAGTTCTTTAGGTCCCTGACAGAAGGAACTTTTAAAATGTTTTCTAGCATTAACATGACTTGATAAACATTTACAAAAAGAAAGCGCAGTTTCTTCAAAATTGAGGGAGTAAAAACAGCTGCTCAGTGAGATGCCTTTACAGATCCTCCAAGTAAATTTTTAAAGCACATGCAAACCTTGACTCATGTCTGACTAACGAGTCAGCATGATGTATGATATAACATACTTTAAAACCAGCAGCCCCAACCAACTATTAAAACGTATAAAAAGTCAGAGAAACATCTGTTTTACTAACTCAGATGAGAGGCTCAGGCTTGCCACTTGTTGGGCAGCAATCAACTTCAGTAAGAAGCTCTGAAAAGGGAGTAGGAAAAAAAAAGAGAATTCTGCTTAAGGGAATTCGCCAGCACGCGACCCCACATTTGACATTAGTTCACCTCTCTGCTTTCCTATTCCTTCCTGCAAGCCATTTGCTTCAAAGGATTCCCCTTCCACACCGCTGTACACGGTTGTAATATTTTTAAGTTGTTGGTGCTGTTTTTCCTTTTGACAAGGTGAGGCTTAACTGGACAGCTCCTTCCAAGGAGACCTCTAAAAAATACTCGCTTCAAATCTAACTTAATCTTTCGCCTATTTGGTTACTATCAATACTTCTTCCATTTTCACTGGCCTCTCATAAAGCTCCCAGTTTGCTACCAAAAGGCTTCTGGCGGCAAGTGTCATTTATGTCAAAAATAAAAAGTCAGGGGTACAAGTCAAAACTCGTCATCTTTACTGAGAAGCGAGATGTTTTCTTTTCACCGTTTAAGCTACTTGGAAACTCCCCTCCCCGCCCCCTTCCATCTCCCAGAGTCACGATTAGCGAAGCTGGAGTCTAGCCCCGCGCACCTCGACTCCGGCCGCGCCCACCTGGCACTTACCTGGCTGCCGCCGCGCTCCTCGCTCGTCTCGGGTGCTGGGGGTTCCGGGGAGCTCCGCTCTGGCTCTGCAGGCGGCGGCGGCTCCAGCAGCTGCTCCAGGCAGGCGGTGCCAGGCAAAGAGGAGCTCTTTTGATGGCACAAGTGCGTCCCGGGGTCCCGACGTCGATTATCCTCATCTTGGGCGCGGTGTCCCCTCGGGACAGGCTGGGGAGAGGCGGACAGGGAAGATGAGGCGGAGGACGAAGAAGGAGCCGAGTCCGGGGAGCGTCCACCAGGCGGCGTCACTCCGGCTGCTCCAGAGGCGGCCGCGGGCCCCTTTTCTGGGGGGAGCAAATGTTCTCGGATCCGGCGACGAATCGCGGACCCCTGCTCTGCTCTCCCTGCGCCGCCGGACTCGAGGGGCTCCGGCGAGGAGCAGCACAGGTTTGGCTGAGAGGAGGAGAAGACGCGGTCCAGAACTTGTCTCCGCTTCTTGAAGCCGCTCCACCTGCTGCCGGATCCACCCACGCCGGCCAGCGGGTCCCGCCTGTTCCCCGGGGGCGGGGGAGAGGGCGACGGGGTGTCCGCAGCGCGGCGCTCCGCGCCTCCCGCCCGCCGGCTCCCGCCGCCCTTGCTCTTGCCCACCCCCAGTTGCAGGTTCTTCCAGAGCCGGGCCTGGAAAGAGGACGCTGCCGCCGCAGGCTCGGGCTCGCCCGCAGCTGCGGCCCGGGGCTCCATCCTCCACCCCCGGCTCCTCCTCTCCACTCCTCCTCTTCCTCCGCCCTCTCCGGCTGCGCCTCCTCCGGGAGCCCAGCGGTGGCGGTGGCTGTGGCGGTGGTGGTAACGGTGGCAGCGGCGGGGGCCGCCGCTGCAGCAGCCAGGACCCGCCAGCGGCTTCAGGCCAGAGCGAGGAACAGACGCTGCCGCGGCGGAGGCTCTTCGGCCGCGGGACTCCGGCGCCGCCTCTTCCTTCCGCACCTACCGGGATGGGCTGGCGCTGTTACTGAATCCCGGCCGCCACGCCTGCGAAGTTTCTAGCTCCGAGCCCAATGGTTTCAGTCCATTGGAGTCCCCCAGTCCGCTCCCTGGCTCCCTCTCCTCGCTACCTCCGAGATCGGGGAACTGAAGGCACCGGACGTGAGTGCCCAGCTGCGCCAGGGACCGAACCCGGCGCCCTACGGACGGCACCTGCCAGCGACTGCCTCCCAACTAGGCGCGCACCAGATTCACACATCAGGGTGCGCGAGGCTGGAGATGCCTAGGACCAGTAGTCCAGCCGTAGCACCTCGGGACCATCCTCCACTCCTGGATGGGAGGGCAGGCCAGGCGGTAGGGCCCGGAGCCAGCTTGCTCCTGAAGTTGGGCCACAGTTGTCCACGCAGCTTGCTCTAGGCCGGCCGCTGAATCCGCTGGCTATCTTCTGGGTCCGCGGAAGTGAGCCAGAGTGGAGGCTATGCGCCCTAGGTGGGCTCACCAGGGGCCACGCGGAGCGGTGAACCCGACTCTGGTCTGGCGCTGGACACGGCTGTCCTAGTCGCGCTGTGCGCCCGGGGTCCAAGACGAGAGTTTGATTTTTTCTGTCTTGACTTCATCCGCGTCCACTCCTCCCCCGTGCTTTATTTGCATATGCGTTGGCAAATTTTATGATGAGGATCCAGCAGTTTCCGGAGTCTGCCAACAGGGCCAGCTCTGAAGCTGCAGGGAGTTTACGGTGGACGAAGATATGGAAGGTGCGCCCTGCCTCTGACTCCATTCCGCACGCAGAAGATCTTACTTGCCCTTCAGTTAAGTACATTTTCCTTTGGTTACTTCATTTGCTTCATTGCAAGGCAAGTGGAAGAGTTTGCTTCGCTCAAAATCTACTGATCCAGGGTCTTTTGATCTACTAGCAGAGCTTCCTGAAAGGCAGATGACAGATGACACTGTGCCCCTTCCCTCTGCTGCTTTCACACCCCTTAATGTGGAAAACATGGAATTGTTCCCTGAGCTTTGGTACCACACTGTCCTTTTCCAATCTCGTTTTGCTAACAGTATGCCTTCCAGGTGTTACCAACCTCTCTCTTTTTCCCTTAACTGTATAGCAAATAATAACAAATATTTATTGAGCCCTTACTATGTGCCAGGCACTATGATAAGCTCTGGAGATGTAGCTGTGAACAAACAAGCAGGGCCCGGCCCTCGTGGAGCTTATCTTCCCCAGGAGAGAGAGGGAGGAGTTAAACAATAAACCCAAAATTTCTAATAGTGATAAGTCCTATGAAGACAATAAAACAGGGAATAAAAATAGAGTGCCCATGGAAGTAGGGCTGCCAGATAAAATACAGGACACCCAGTTAAATATGAATTTCAGATATGCAACAAGTGCACATAAAAATTGGTGAAATCTGAATAAGTTCAGAGGATTAGACCAATGTCAATTTCCTGTTTCGATATTGCACTACAGTTATATATGATGATACCATTGGGGAACCTAGGTGAAGGGTACACAGGACCTTATATAATATTTTTGCAACTTCCTGTGCATCTATAATTATTTAAAAATAAAATGTATAAATAAAATGCAAATAATAATAAAATAAAGAATGTTTTTTAAAAAGATTGTGGGCTGCTGAAAGTTTTCCTTTGGAGTTTTGATTGTTGGGCAACGAAACAGTCTTCCACCCACAATGGGTATAAGACTAATGCTCCTCTTCCTCTAGCTCTGTTGCTCACCACCCCTTTGGAATCCCTGAGTCAGCCAAGAAGCCTCCGAGGAGCGAATAAGGGAAAGACAAAGTTTGGTGAGGCCAAATCAATGTTAGAGGACGACCTTAAATGCAGATGTAGACACAAAGGCTGCAAAGATATCTCAACACAATAAGAAACACATTTGCCATTGTGTTTGAAAGCATGAGGTTTGAAAGCCCAGTGGTGGAGTTTTTCATTGGATTCCCCTTCCTCTTCAATTCTGTTTTCATTCTATATATTTCGTTTTCTTGGGTCCCTCTAAATTTATCCTACCTGAACTACATAGCTGGTTATAGCATTCAGCATTACCTTTCTATTGAGTATTTATTACCTAATGGGAGCTTTACAAAATTGAAATTTTCCATTGAAATAATCAGAAATCTCAAGGATTTGGCTATTCTGGAGATTGTCAGTCTTACAAAATGAGCTACACACTGCCCTTAGAGGCTTTCCCTCCAAGCTGTCTCAATCTTTTATTAAATCAATATGGGGATCACTTTCAAAAGCCCGAGGCAAACCATTTTTTCCATACCAGCTAACAAAGCTGAGTATATAAACACCACACAAAGAAGATTACCTTGAAATAGAGCTACTCTGTCTGCCCAGAAAGAAATTGCAAAACCCAGAAGTTTTATTCTCTCTAACATGGACAAAACACCTTGCTGCTAGCCTTTCTAGGCAAGCTAAAATAGAAGCACAGAGAAGACAAGAAATATAGGATTAACCTAGAGAATTAAGAACTCACCACTATGTCATACCAGAACTCTATAGACATGTCATTTGTCATAGTTGTAGCCTGAAGGTAACCGTACACAATTCTACCTTACTTTCGTATGGTCTCCTAATGATTCATTTAATTGACTTTTGTAGCTTAATATTTTCATTCTTTTACCTAAGTTTTCCTTGAAAATACTAAATCTTAGATTTGGAACTCTGAAATCCATGATCCTAAATAACATGGATCCAACAATGAGAATTATATATACAACTTGAAAGAGCATATGTAACTTTTCCAAGTATCTGAACAGTATTATGAAATGCAAGCATGCCCTACAAATTGTGCAATATATAAACCTGCACTAGATAGGAGGGATAGGAAGGAGAACAGAGTGGCTGGAGCAGGGAATCCAATAGGAGTGTGGGAGAAGAAGATATAACACAGAGACAGCTAAGGGTGGGATCGTGTAGGACTCTGTACACAACAGTAAGACTTTGGACTTGAGTGGGATGGGAAGCCACTGGAGGGCTTTGAGGTGAGTTTCTTATTACCCAATTTGCATTTTAAAAGGCTCCCTCTGCCTGCTGTGTTGGCAATAGAGTAGAAGAGGCGTGTAGATGGAAATAGAATTTAATTACGAGGCTATCAAAATATACAAAGGACAATGGCAGCTTTGACCGAGGAAGTAGGCAAGTTGTGAAGGAAATGGTTAGAGTCTAGAAATGTGATGTTTGAAGATAGGACTTACTGGATTTGCCATAATTTGGACATGGGGTTCTCAAGCACTATGCTAATTTGCTTGCATAATTTACTGTATGTAATTGTCACAGTAACCCCATTTTATACATGAAGAAACAGGCTGAGGCCTGTTAAGTGACTCACAGGACCACTCACTGAGTAATTAGCAGATCCAGCAGAACTCAAGTCTCTGTGATTTCAAAGTCACGTGGCTTCTCTAATTTTGAAATCTATCATGGATAAATAGAATAAGTAATTGAAAGAGACATCAAGAGATGAACATATCCTTGCCTTGGGTGAGCAAACGACCATATTGTAAGGAACCATAACTCTCTGTCAATGAGATCAAGGATATAAATACTATAAATACAGGCACAAAACCAACATTTCTGGGACTGATTGAGTTAAAGGCTAACTAAGTGGCACTTAAGGAGCCCTCTCATCAGTGGAGAACTGGATGCTGTCCCAGCTCCCAGCACAGGGCCAGATGCCTTCAGGCCATCATTTCCTCTCTCTGTCTCTGCTTTTTCTTCTCTGAAATGGGGATAATAATATATACAGGCCTGACCACATCACAATAACTCAATTAAAAGATCATTGTACAGTTTGCTGAGCTGGTGGAGTTGGGTTTCGGTCTGGAAGGGGTCGGCCGCTTCCCACCAGAGTCCCTGGACATGGCGCCCTCTCTGCGTCCCCACCCTGCAAATCCCTGAGTTCTCCGAGGTCAGGATCCTGCAGGTGGAAGCTCCGTCCTTAGTGCCGTGAGTTGAACAGAAGTGACGACATCCTAACCCGCGGTTTTAAGCTGCGTAAAATGGGACATTGAAATGGATTCTGAACCAGTGCTGCTCATTCTTCAAAGCACATATGAATCCCCTGAGATCTTGTTAAAATGTATATATTGATTTGAGCAGCTGGCAACTACCCAAGAACTATATGAAACAGTGTTTTCAGGGTGTCCAGTAACCAGTCAAACATCAGACGCAAGTTTGAAATTGGAGGAAAAGCCGAGATAGCAGCGAACACTGTAAGTTCCCCGGACTAGGGGTCTGGCACCCTCCCCAACCAGATCTCACAGACTGTTTTGCTGCTGACTCCCTGAAAAGGGGGGGAAAAAAAAAAAACACCAAAAAACAGCAATCTGCTGAGGGCAAGAAGAGGGGCTCAACCCAGCCTCAACTGCAGAATTAATTAACAAATTAATTAACTAATTTTGGGAGCTGGGGGCTCTGAGAAGTGGGGCCACCTAAAAGTGGGCACCATTCCCAGACGCCAAAAAAGCCATTTTTTTTTCTCCTACATTTTGTCCCTTCTGGCTTCTCACTGATTCCTTATCTTTTTGCATTTCAATAGCCCCCAGCAGGGGTGGAACTGAAGCTGCTGGAGAGTACTTACCAGACAATAGCCTAAGGTGTATCTTTAAATGCTCTATTCTCAAAGTCACAAAACTTCCAGGCTGGAGAAAGAGTTTTAAAAGTGACTTTTTTTTCCTTCTTGTTTTTCTTTTCTATTTTTTTTTAAATCTAAAAGTAACATATGTGGTTGTTTTCTATCAGGAAGCC
>PVKY010009197.1:0-13491 GCA_004027775.1 Bradypus variegatus
TGCTGATGTGTTACCTTGGACACTTTATGGCCTTAAGACTGTAACAGTGTAACCAAATAAACCCCCTTTTATAAAAGGCAATCCATCTCTGGTGTTTCGCATTCCAGCAGCATTAGCAAACTAGAATGATATCTAACACTTTACTCCCATCAGTTGAAAAATGTTGTCATAATGTACAAATTGCCCATCTTCAAAATAAACAAAAGTGTAATAAAAATATAATATATAAAAAATATAAAGAAATAAAAAAAGTCTCTGCAGTAGGTGTCCCTCAGATGTGGTGGCCTTGTGCAGTGGACAACCTGATCCATAAGACATTGCAGACTGGACTATAGCACAGATTGTGCAGGGAAATAGGGTAGGTAGCATGGATGGGTCTGACTTTAGAGAAATACTGAATGCTAGATAACACTGATAGCAAAAAGAGAAGAGAATTTGGAGGCCGAGAGAACCTTCTTGAAATACCTGTTCTGCCATTTATGGAATGTGAATACGAGCAAGCTGCCTCTCTGGACTTAAGTTTTTATATCTGAGGTGTTAACTTCAACAGCAAAAATAATAAACTATGCAAATTATGAAAAAACAGACATATGATAGCTACTTAAATGTTAAGATATTCCTTTTTTTTTTTTTTTAGTATAAAGAGTTGGGTTTCATTGAATATTTTAGAACAGGGGAATGACCTGATCAGATTTAGGTTTCAGAGAAGTAATTTTGGCATTGGCTTGAAGATGGGTTAGAAACAGGCCAGTGTAAAATCCCAGATTTAAAAATTCTTTAAGACCTATTCTAAGGCAGTAATAGCAATAACTGAGAAAGAAGGGATACCCTGAAGAGTTACTTCTGAGGTGGAAGTGTGTAGTTGAAGATCTTGGTGCCCTTTTCATTGTAACCATTTTTAAGTGTACAACTCAGTGGCATCAATTATTTTTTTTTGATTAAATTTTATTGAGACATATTCACGTACCATGCAGTCATACAAAGTGTACATTCAGTTGTTCACAGTGCCATTATATAGTTGTGCATTCGTCACCAAAATTAATTTATGAACATTTTCATTACCACACACACACAAAAATAATAAGAATAAAAATTCAAGTGAAAAAGAACAATTAAAGTAAAAAAGAACACTGGGTGCCTTTTTTTCCCCCCATTTTTATACTCAAACATCCATATACTGGACAAAGGGGAGTGTGGTCCTTATGGCTTTCCCAATCACATCATCACCCCCCATAAGCTACATTTTTATACAATTGTCTTCAAGATTCAAGGGTTCTGGGTTGTAGTCTGATAGTTTCAGGTATTTACTGCTACTATTCCAATTCATTAGAACCTAAAAAGTGTTGTCTGTATTGTGCGTAAGAGTGCCCACCAGAGTGACTTCCAGGCTCCTTTTGGAGTCTGTCTGCCACTGAAGCTTATTTCATTTCCTTTCACATCCCCCTTTTGGTCAAGATGTTCTCTATCCCATGATGAGTGGCCTCAATTATTATTTTTAAAAAGTTATGCTACCATCATCATCTTTCATGACCCAAACTTTTTCATCACTCCAAGCAGAAACTCTGCACCCATTAAACAATAATTCCCCATTTCCTGGCCCCAGCCCCAATAACCTCTAATCTGCTTTCTGTTTCTATGAATTTGCTTATTCTAGATATTTCATTTAAGTGGGATCATGGTATTTGTCATTTTGTGTCTGGATTATATCACTTAACATTAACTTTTTAAGTTCGTCCATGTTGTAGCATGTAGCTATGTCAGAACTTCATTCCATTTTATAGCTGAATAATATTCCCTTATAAGGATATACCACATTTTGTTTATCCATTCTGTCAATGGTCACTTGAGTTGCTTCCACCTTTTGGCTGTTGTGAATAATGCTGCTATGAATATCAGTGTACATATATCTGTTTGAGTTCCTGCTTTCAATTCTTTGGGGCATAAAAGCTAAGAGTGGAATTGCCAGTTCATGTGGTAATTCTTTGTTTAACTTAGCTGGTGCCCTTCCTTAAACCTCTTTCTTTAGTTGGGTTACTCCCTTTCTCCTCAGCTGCTGTGAGCACGGCTGCACCCTTCTCTTGCCAATGACTGACTGACATGGAGGTGCCTCAAAGAGGGACCAACTCCATGGAGACAACATGTGTTCACAGCCCCTGTGAGACCAGGTGAGACCATCTCCTTGAGTAGCATGTTTCTCTCCCAGTCCTGCTTTAACCCCTTTACCCTGTGTTCCAGTTTGCTAAAGCTGCCATTATGCAAAATAACCAGAAAGGGATTGGCTTTTATAAAGGGGAATTATTAGGTTACAAATCTACAGTTCTACGGCCATAGAAGTGTCCAAACTAAGGCATCAATAAGAGCATACCTTCACAGAAGGAAGGCCGATGATGTCCAGAACACCTGTCAGCTGGGAAGGCACGTGGCTGGCATCTTTTGTCCTTTGCTCCTGGATTGTCTTTCAAAATGGCTTTCTCCAAAATGTCTCTTTGTTCCTCTCTCACAGCTCCTGTGTGTCCTTGCTTCTTTCTCCCAGGGCATTTCTATCTAATCATCTGGAAGCCCTCTCTTAGCTTCACTGGGGCAAACTCTGGGCTTCATCTCTTAGCTTAGCATCTCCAAACGTCTTTCTGTCTGCATCTCCAAGCGTTAGCAAGCATCTGTGTTGGCTCTTGAGCTCTCTTAAGTATTCCAGTGAACTAATCAAGACCCACCCTGAATGGGTGGGGCCACACCTCCCTGGAAATAATCTAATCAGAGTTCTCACCCACAGTTGAGTGGGTCACATCTCCATGGAAACAAACATTTCCACTCAACAAGATTGGATTAAAAGATCGGCTCTTCTGGGATCCCTAACAGTTTCAAATAGGCACACCCCGAGAGCCTCCTCAGTTCACTATGTCCTTAAGAATCCCTGAATCAAGCTCTTCTAGGGAAAACCCAAAGGGAAAGACTTTGGGAAAATAGCTGCAAGGGCATGGAGGAAAGAAGAGTCAAAGGCGGCCTTTGGGGCTCTTGCTTCACCCCAGACTTTCCATAAACCTCCTGCTGGGTTGAGCCTTTTCCTATAATGGGACACACAGTGAGGGGTTTTTCAGGCCATTTGCCAACAAGTGTTCTCTCCTGTTGTATAGGAAGATATTAATACTGATTACCCAATTAATCCCTCCAAGTTCTCTCTAAAGTATTAAGCTATTTTAAACATGCAGTTTTACAACTGAAAGATTGCTTCAGTAAGGCCATAAGGATGGTGGTATTATGTACAACAAATATTTTGACTAGTTGAAGAAACACAGATTAAAATTGAATTCAAATGGATTGAATTTTTAGTCACAGAAAGATCATATGGGTCCATAAAATATGTGTATTGTGGGTGTTTTTCAGAATCTTATATTTACCCAGTTAAACTACTTTTAAATGTACTTTACATGTTTGATAAGAAGGGTGTTGCTTTTAAACAGAAAAATCTGTAATTTATCTTAATGGTTGCTCCAGTTTGGTAATGCTGCCAGATTGCAAAACACCAGAAATGGATTGGCTTTTATAAAGGGGGTTTATTTGATTACAAAGTTACAGTCTGATGGCCATGAAAATGTCCAGATTAAGGCTTCAACACCAGAATGCCTTCACCGAAGGAAGGCCAGTGGTGTCCAGTAAGCCTCTGTTCCTGGGAAGGCACATGGCTGGCGTCTGCTGATCCCAGGTTGTGTTTCAGCTCCCCTCTTGGATCCTGTGCATTCTTCAAAATGTTGCTCTTGGAGTGTTTGTCCTTTCTTAGCTTCTCCGGAGCAAAGTGTCAGCAAAAGTCTGCTTTCGGAGGCCATCTCCAAAATGTCTAAGCTGCAGTGAGCATCTGGGCCTGTGTGGCTCTTTTTAAAGTACCCCAGTAAATCAATCAAGACCCACCCTGAATGGGCGGGGACACACCTCCATGGAAATTACCTAATCAAAGGTATTACCCATGGTTGGGTGGGTCACATCTCCATGGAAACATCCTAATCCAAAGATCCCACTAGATTGGATTAAAAGATCATGGCTTTTTCTTGGGGGACATAATATATCCAAACTGCCACAATGGTGGAACAAAAGGCTTGATTTGGTTATTTTCCATAAAGTAAGCCTCGCCATAGATCTATAAGCTTAGCATATAGCAAAGTTATAAAATGGATCACATTTATTTTAGGTGAAAACAATTGTTTGTATGGGGAAAAGAGGGAAGGAAAAATAGACCTTAAAATTAAGTGAAATGCAAATTTATGAAGATCTTTTGAAGTGACATTGATAAATTGTTTTATGACTAGCTGTGTGTCAAGAGAGAATAATAAGGGACAGAGGAATTATTTGAGGATGAACTGATAAAACTAAAATCATTACTTAAGAGGGGCTCATTTATTAGAGGGATCAAAGCCATCTAAGAAAGGTCTGGGAATGGCTCTAAAGACTTTTAAATGCTTTGGTACATATGGTAACAGTGGAAGATGCCAGGCATTGACATTTCACCAAAGATTCTTGTGTTAGATGACTAAAGTGGTTGTCTGCAGCCTCTGACAAGATTCTGTTCAGTTATTTTGGAAAATATTTACATTAAGCATTCTCTTTTAAAGACTCTTTAGACAATCAAAAGGTCACAGAAGTGGTTTCATCAATAAGCTTTCAAACCTAAGTCAAAAGCCCCAACTTGAGAAAGTTATTGTGTTACAAATGCTCCTACAAGAAAATACTTTTATTTTATAAAACTAACAAACAAATGGAGGAAACCAGAGTAATAAACTTATGACACCACATGAAAACTACAGAATAAAAGCCATAGGTCAGAATGGTATAGCTCATCACCTCCCAGAACTACTTACAAGGTGATTTTATCTTGTCTTACATATCATGTTTATTTAACATATATTTCAGCATGTCTGGTTTATCAATATATTTCTGGGTGAAATTTAATATCATACCAGAGCTGGATATTCTGGCTTATGCTGGGTGTACTTGGGGCTTCCTGTCCCAAGCTGCAGCATGTTTGACTTCTCCTATCAGCATCTAAGACTAAATTCATCCCAGGCTGAACTCTGTTCTCCTGTTATCACCTGCTTTCTCTCCTTGCTGTCTGCTGTGGCCTCACTGGATTTCCAGCCTGGCTGGTAAGCTCAGACTCAGGTTGATCACACCTCCTAATCTTTCCACTCTTCTCCTTCACCATTTCCATTTCTTTTGCTCCAGCTTTCACCCAGCTTTTTATGACATCCACCTGAAGTCCTTCCCTCTCTGCCTCTCCAACATAGTCTACCCACTGCAGCCCAGTTACAATCCTTTGGGTGCAGCATTCGTAATGTTGCTCTTAAAAACTTGACCACTGTAGGATTTCCTATACAACACGGTCCAAACTCAGCCTGTTCCTAATCTAATTAGGAACAGTATCATTACTCTTAAATAAATAATCAGTTGTATGATTTGCACAAGGTCACAAAGCTGGCAGCTTCCTGTCTCTGTTGTCATTATAAAGAAAGACAGAATCTGCACTGAGGATCTATAGTTGATAATATAATTGCCCACACATGGAGTTTGCTCATTGTCCCTGTACTGGAATATGCTTTGTGCGGTTTTACTTTCCTGCCTTGCTTGAATTGTATTCAAACCCTCAATTCCCCACACTTCCAGCCTGGAATGTTCTACCATCATAGTCCCAGCTGATCCAAATTCTGGTCCCCTCCAGGGTTTACCTCAAAACCACACCTGGACCTCACAGCCCTCCCACTCAACTCCCTGGGCTCATCATTGGAAGTGCCTTGAAGAGTCAGTTGGCTCATGTCTTGATGGTCCAGAAAGTTTGAAGGCACCCAAGTAGCACCTAGGCCAAGCACGTTTTCTGCCCCCACTTACCACAAACGCACATTGCTTTACATGGAGAAAAATCTGTTTAACATCAATATTTAATGACTGAGAATTCATATCTTTTGTTCTCATGAACAAGAGGTACAAGGTTAACTGGAGTGACCAGAAGTTAGACTTTCTGAAATAGAATTCTAGAACAATTGATGTAGAGTTGATAAACAGGGGCTTTCTCAGGTTGGTTCCCTTCTAGTACCTTGAGTTTTCATCAACTTTTGTTTTTCCCTTTGCAGTAATTTAGCAAGTTTGCAGTGATTCCACTAAAAGGAAAAACTGCAACTTGAAAGCATGTGGACTCTAAAATATACAATTAAAAGGATATTTCAGAAAGCCTTAGATTCAGTTAAGGACTTTTTTTTTTTTATGTCATTGCAAGTGAGAGCTTTAAGATGATTTTGGATTGGATGTGTGGCAATGTTCCTGTAAAATCAAAAAATCAAAAATCCTTGTCAAGGCCAAGAACTCCTGAGAGACAGTGGAGGTATGTAGGATGACTGGAGGGAATCCAAGAAAAGTTGCCACTTCCCCAATTTTTTCTGAGTTTAGAACAGCACATGGGTCTACCAAGGGCTTTAAGGTAAGGTAACTGCAGTTTTCATTTTCAGATTTTGCTACTGAATTGTGGGACCCCAGGCAGGTTACCTTCTCTGCACTTTATTTCATGGTCTGGGCCTGAGCCTCCCTCTGTCACTGTGATGGTTAATTTTATGTGTCAGTTTGGCTAGGTGTGATGTCCACTTGTTTGGTGAAGTACTGGCCTAACTGTTACTGTGGACATATTTCGTAGACGGGACTAGCATCTACAATCAGTTGACCTTAAGTAAAGGACATGGCCCTCCAGAATGTGGGTAGGCCTCATCCAATCAGTGGGAGGCCTTAAAAAGAAAGCGCTCAGGGTTCCAGGATCAGAAGAATTTCTGCTTCAAGACATCAACAACTCCAGTCTGACAGCTTCCCCTAAGGAATTCAGACTCAGTACTTCAACATCTTCAGTACTGCCTTTACCAAAGATTCCAGCCTGTGGCCTGCCCTAGGAGCTGGGCCTTGCCAGCCCCCCCGTTGAGTGAGCCAATTCGTTGTAAGAAACCTTTCTGTCTCCCATCAAAGAACACAGCAGAACATTAAACCAAGGGCAGGACGCTTCTGAACGCGGGGCCCTGGACAAGTGCACAGGTTGTGCGCCCACGGAGCTGGCCCTGAAGCTCGCAGAAGCGACTGTCAGCAGGCTTCTACACCTCCAGCGCTCGGCATGGCTAACGTGTACCACTCGCTGTCACTCGTCCCCAAAATAAGGACCAGATCTAGAATTGCGCTCAGCGTGGATTCCCACCGTGAGGCCCCAACTCCAGGCTCGCGGACTCGCCGCTAGGCGGCTGGTCCTGGCCCGGAGGAGACCCTGGAGAGGATGGGAGTCCAGCCCGCGCGCGCCGGGGCCCGTCTCGGTGGTAGAAGGCGGCCTAGCAGTCCCACTTGGTAGCGGCTCAGCCGGGTTCCAGGGAGCGCCACCGCCTCCAGGACTACCCAGCCTAGCCGGTGAGGACGCGTTGCCCAGGAGACGGCGCCAAGCTGAGCACCGCGGGCTCCGGTTCCCAGCCCTAGCTCCCCGCGCGCCGCCCGCCTAGCCTTCCGCGCGGCTGGCGGGCTCCCAGCTCGGGTCCCGGAACCCGCACCCGCCGCCCCGCGCCCGCCGGGGCCCCCGCACGCGGCTCCCCGCGCACAGCCCTCCTCGCTTTCCCTGCGCCGGTGCCGGCTCCCCGCACCCGCCTGCCCACGCCCCGCCGCTCCTCGCGCGCTGCTCCCCGTTTTCCCCGCGCGCGGCTCTTCCCGCAGTGCCTCGGAAGGCTCCTGTGCGGGTGCCGCGGGCTCCGGCCAGCATGAGCGGAGACGGCGGGGGCGCCAACGGTTCCTCCTCCGGCTCCTCCTGCCGCTCCAGGATCCTCATAGCGACCCGCGATGCCGCTGTCGGCGCCTGCCGGCCTGCGCCAGAGGTACTGTCCCAGCGCCCATCGCGCACGGGGAGGGGGCCGCCGCCCCCGTCTAAACACCGAAAGATGAGACCCAGCTAGGAAGGTCGGGGTTGGCCCAGGGGTGGACGATTCCCAGGGCGGGAACGGGCGCACCTTGTTGGTCTTGGGAGAAGTAAACTTTTCTTTTTGAACGGGGAGGTGGAATTATGGCAGAGAGGCCCCTGCGTTGGAAGTGGGCTAGAATGGTCAGCCGCGGTTAGTTTTGGGAAATTACAGACAGGAAATGGTGAGTTTGCGCAGGGTGTCTGAATTTTAGGTCAGCCGTGCTCCTCCCCTTACCGTTTGTTTAAATTGGTTACATTTGAGAGTGTGCTTTCCTCCTGCAGCCCCCCTTTCTGCCCTTCTCTCTAAGGAGCGAATAATTCCTTCATTTAACTTACTGTACTTAGCTACTAAAGCATTCTCTCCCTAATCTGATATGGCAGGATGGATGCCAGCCTTGAGTAAAGTGGCTGGCCTTTTCGTGGCCAAACACTCCAGAAATGTTACAACTCATTTGTCTTGGGATCAATACTCATTTACTCCCAGGAGTCATTTTGGTATTGGGGACTTTCGGGTCTCAGATATGCTAGACAGACACACACACACAGACACACATACACACACACACATTCAGGTCTCAGATATGCTAAACAGAAAGACATACAGACGGACACACACACTTAACACAACCCTGGTTGGCTTGGGTTAAGCATCCATCTCCGGATCTGGTTTCAGGTGTGGGTGCCACTACCACCCACCACCATCTTTGCTTTCACTTCTTTTGAGTAGAAGTGGGATTGTTGGGTCATATGGTAATTCTGTGTTTAACTTCATGAGCCAAATTTAATGCTGAACTTTTCTTAAGTTGGGTTCGCCTATAATCAAATCTACAGCCAATCAGACCACAGAGCTTTACTAGACTAGAAAAATGTGATTATCAATAAGAGCAGTATTAAGTGAATTGAAGTGGAACAGCTCAAGCATCAGAGAGAGAAAACGTGGTTTGAAGAAATTTGCAAATATGATTTTCAGCAAAACAATGTAACTTTGTCATGCATTTGAAGTGAGGTATGGGAGCTGAAGAAACATTGCTGAATTATGAAGTAGTATCACCAGTTAGCAAAAAGCTGTAACAATAGTTTAGTAGAAAGTGCTTAGGTGTGGGGTCAGAGGCTGAAAGGAAGGACATAAAACTGTGGTGCTTGCTTTGTCATTGTTTTCATGCACTTAGAGGCCCTGAACCAAACTTATGGCTCCAGTAGATACCATCATGGGCAAGTTTCTTTACTCTCTGAAAAAAGGGTGAATTAGAATGACTGTGTGATGGATTGTTATGAGAAGGAGATGTAATTAGCAATGCAGTTTCTCAGCATCTCTGAATTGCTCAAAGAGCTGGTCCTGATCATTATGAAGGAGGTCAAGTCTCTTTTCCCTTTTATTTCATGCTTTGTACCGTTTAAAGAACCCTTTTCTTGCTCTTTTGATTCTCTCTCTCTCTCTCTCTCCTCCTTTTTATCAAAGAAATTTAAGAAAAGATATGGTTCTAAAACATGTCTTCATATGAATAAAGGAAAAAGCCATAACCCCCCCCCTTCCCCTAGAAAAAGGCCAGAAAAGATAGAAAAAGAAACAGGAAAAGCAGAGAAAAAGGAAAACACAAAATGATGGTGGAAAGAGACATAAGTATATCAGTAATACGATAAATATACATGGACAAAATGGTCCATTAAAAGACAAAAATCATCAAATTGGATTTTTAAAAATCCACTTGTTTGCTATTTATGAACGATGTCTCTAAACAAAGGATATGGATATGTTGAAACAGAAGTTTATAAAAAGATTTACCAGGCAAATAATAAACTAAGAAAAGTTGTTTAGCTATACTACCATTATATAAAATACTTTTAAGACAAAAAAGCATTACTATAAGTAAAGAGAGTCACTCATCAGGAAGCTGTAACAATTCTAAATATATACGTACCTAATAACATGGTCTCAAAATACACAAAACAAAAATTGACTGGAGCAAAAATCTGTAAGATGAAATAGTCAAGTTCACAATTAGAGGAGGACATTTTCAACATACCTCTGTTAATATTTGATAGATCAAGCAGACATTAATCTGGTAATATTACAAGAGCTAAAAATGCAAACTTGGTTAAGTAATTGCAAAGAAGAAGAAAAAAATAAAATTTGGGGGATATGGCTGTAAAAGTTAACAGATGATTTATTTCCTTTGCCTATGGGAATAAATATCTTTAGACTATGAGATCATCAAATGGACAAAATCTTAGAAGGTATACTCTTTGGTAGGGATTGAACTGGATAAGCAGTTTTCTTTTTTTCCTGGCTTTAAATGAAAAAAAAAAAACCATTATCGTTATAACATTAAAAGTAAATTATGGCAATCTAATCACAAGAAAACATTAAATGAATCCACCTTGAAGGGCATTCTACAAAAGAATTGATGAGTCCTCTTCAGAAGTGCCAATGTCACAAATGATCAAAAAAGATGACGAAAAGTCACAAATTAGGGGAGACTAAGGTGACATGACAACTTCGTGGAATATGGGAGCCTGGATTGGTTCCTGGACCAAAAAAGGATGTTAGTGGAACAACTGTTGAGATTTGAATAAGGTGTGTAGTTTAGGTGGTGCTGCTATAACGATGTTAATTTCTTGGTTTTAATAAATATCCCTTGGTTGTGTAAATTGTTAGCAGAGGATGGTAGGTAAAGGATAGACAGAAACACCCTGTTCTGTTTTTGCAACTTTTCTGTAAGTCTAAAATATCAAAATAAAAAGTTTAAAAATACAGTGGATCAGTTAATTCATTTACACATCCAGTTTTATCATCTCATATGTTTTCTCTTAGTTTGTTTTTTCTTTTTTTTGTTAATGATTGGTGTCTCTTGATAACATTTAGGTCAACATTAATTTTTCTTGGTAACTGTTTTTTGACCACCTGGCTTTAGTATGCAACCTGGGACAAAGCATTCAAAGAACAGGTAGAAGATAATTTTTTGAACACCAAAGAGACAGCGTTTATTTGCATATTTTAAAAAGATTATGTGTGTATTTACTTAGTGTTTCTGAATGTAATAATGTGGTCTATTTCAAACAATAGTGAATGCTCCTTGGTTTGTATTTGAGTTAAGTTGATGAATTATAAAGACTTACTTTTCTTCATTTTCAAGGGCAACTTTTAAAAATAAAAGTTAACTGAAAGAGGGAGTAACATTTGCTGAAGCCAGGAATTATTTGCTTCCTTTTCCCCGTTTGTTTTGCTTCCAACTTTTTCCTTTGAAATTTGGCCTTGGTGGCTTTGATCTAAGGCAGAGAAGTTCAAAGGCATCACAGAGGTGGACCACAGCCTGCATCATTTCACTCACTGGTGCCAGCACAGCCGTTGATTAAGTTTCCTATTCCTCCACATTTGGATATTGCTTGAATAAAATATTTTAAATATTGTATTTAAAAGTAAATATCCAAATTATATTTTTGAGTAACTGAAATGACTTCCTTTTCTTTAACTGAATTTACCCTTACACATTGCCTCCTAAATCTTACCTATTAGCTTTGTACAGAAATGTATTTTTCAGCATACTAAAGTCATCAAAGTCTAACCTCAATGCCCGTGCAAAGGGAAACCATTTTAAGACCTGACTATATTTATCACCTTTCCCTGTGTCACTTCTTCTTCAGGGTAAAAGAAATGGATAGTAGTGGAGAATACCAAAAAGGAGGTCTTGATGTGAAAATCTTGTGAAAGTTTGAGTAAACAAAAGTGAAAACTTAGGCAGAAATATGATCCATTAATTGCAGTGTAACTGAATCATATGTTGTATTACCCATTTTGACAAACATTTATTGAGTTGTAGGCATTCTGATGGGCACCAAGATTCTGACATTTTTTCCTTCAGCAACTATAAAATGGATGCATATTCTAAAGCAGGCACTGTTTAGATAAGGTCCCATTCTCATAGAAGTCATATTCTAGTGGGGAAAATAGGCAATAAAAAAGTAAGGAAATAGGTAAACAAGATAATTTCAGATAGTAGTAAAGGCTTTTGAAAGAGCATAAAGCAGGATAACAGGGTAGAAATTGAATGGGGTGAAGGATAGGGGCTACTTTGGGTGGGGGGGTATGGACAGCTCTCTAAGGAAATGACATTTGTTCTCATAAATCATGAGCACAGTCATGAATAATGCTGGGAAAGAGTATTCTTAGAAACACCAAGAGCTGCTGAAGGCCCTTAGATGAGAAAGAAATGGACGTGTTTGAAGGGAGGACAGATCAGCTGGTTTGTAGAACATCATTCAGTTTGGGTATGTTTGACGTTTTCTCATGATTAAATGCATGTTAATAATTTTTGGCACTTTTGCCAATTCTCAGTGCATCCCTCCAGGAGCCTCATGCAGTTTATTTCATTATTGATATTATGGAAGAGAAAGAAAGGCTGAAAGATGGTTCCAGATTAAATAGATTTAAGGTCCCAGACAACTAAATGTTGCTCTAAGGAACACTATTGGGCTAACTGGCAAATAATAAGGAATAAACATTAAATTTCTTGAGTTTGATAACTATATGAAAAGGAACATCATTGTTCTCAGGAGATATATAGGGGTAAAAGGCCATGATATCTGCAAATTACAAATGATTCAGCAATAATAATTGTAGTATGCAAGTAGAGAAAGAAGAATCAAACATGGCAAAACATTCATTGTTTTTGGTGAAGTATATTCTTGAGTTCATTGGACTATTATTGCAACTTTTCTGCAAGATTGAAATAATTTTTTTCAATCATGTGCTTGGCAGCAAATGGGGTTAAAAGATGGAAGGCACTGTTTCTAACTTTATTGAGCTTACAGTTTAAACCAGTAATAAATAGCAATACATAAAAATTTGGAAAAAGGAAGAAGACAAGTGTGGCTGGAATAGATATGACTCAGATAAGGATCTAGGTGGACAGACAGCCAAGAGAACATAATGACACAGGACACTCTGGTGGACCAGGGAGTGGCAGGAGTGGAACTGCGAAACTTTGCTGAAGTTCCTGGGGGCAGTGGTGGTGGTGGGGAGGTGATGTTGACTTTGTGTTCCAGCAGGACATGCAGGTGATGTTCAATAGACTGCTGGAAATGGGCATCTCGAGTGAGAGATGCAGATTTGGGAGCCTCAGATTCTGGAAGTGTTCGATATCACAGAAGGGCATGACGTAGGCCAGTGATGGTGTCTTGAGTGATGAGGAAGGAAGATTGAGCACAGAGCTCCATGGATCACCCAGTTAAGGAGTGGATGAAGGAACAGGGGCTCTGGGAGGGACTGAGAGGGAGGGCCAGATAGCGAGAGATGTTTAGGAAAGACCGGTGGTGCGTGAGACAAGAAAGGTGAGTCTCAAGGAGAGGGTGTGCTTAATATGCCACACACCAGAGGAAGATAAAACCAGGTAAAGAACCGAGAGCATCCCCTGACTTGGCAGATGGGGCCGTCTTCTGAAATTGGAGCCGAGCTTTGCAAGGTGAATCAAGATTGGAGTTGGGAGTGCTGGGAGAGGTTTCTTCACAGAACAGGAAGCCTGTGTGAATACTGGGATGGAAAG
>PVKY010009198.1:0-13497 GCA_004027775.1 Bradypus variegatus
TTTGTTCACTGCTGTATCCCCAGTCCCCAGCACAGGACTTAGAACATAGAGGGCACTCAAAGACTGCTAGATGGCCATGACTCTGCGCTGCTCTTTTGTGGCAAGACCATGCCATACCATTGTGTGAGAAGTTGACAGTGTGCATGCTCATTTATAGGATAGCAATTCAGACAGTGAAGGGTTGAGAAACAAGGATATGAGAGGAAAGCTTTAAAAAAAAAAGCATGTGGTTCTAAGTCATGGGAGAAGACACTGGGTACACAGAAATACTCATCAAGGCTCAGGAAGAAGAAGGTGCAGTGTTCTCACAGGGAAGAACTGAGACCATTTGGAAAATACCTGCTGCCAGAAATGGGAAGATACCAGTACCAAACAAGAGAGACAAGGCACTTTCATTCTGCTGATGATAAACAAAAAATTACCAAGATGACTTCAGAAAATTATGACTACTGGGCAGAAAATAGAATCAGTTTACATAATAGGTTCATACAATAGGATGGGGGCACTTCAGCTGGGGGTAGTCAGGGGAGGCCTTTCTGGGGAGATTACATTTGAGCTGGGACCTGAGTGGTGAGTAGGAGCTGGCTAGTGGGAGAACTGGGGAAGGGCGCTTCTGGAGAATGGCACACGTGCAAAGCCCTGGAGACTGGGACAAGAAGAGTAGCGAGGGATGGGAGAGTAGTACTAGAGCAGACTCAGGCAGGCAGGGTCCTGTAACAATAACAGTGATAACAACAGTGATAAGAATAACAATAGTGATATGGGTTGAGTTGTGTCCCCCCAAAAAAATATCTTTAAGCAACACAAGTGTCCATTAATAGACTAATGGATTATACCATTAAAAGATGGTATAAGTACAAGGGAATATTACTCAGCCCTAAGAAGGAATGTAGTTCTGACACATGCTACAACATAGAGAGCCTTGAAGACACCATGTTGAATGAAATAAGCCAGATACAAAAAGATAAATATTGTATGTTCTCACTTATATGAAAAACCTAGAATAAGCAATTTTCATAGAGATAGAGACTAGATTGCAGGTTACCAGGGGTGGGGTGGGGGGTGCAAGGAAGAGGAATTTGTTGCCTAATGACCATAGATCCTGTCGGAGGTGATGAAAAGGTTTTCATAATGGATGTTGATGATGACGGCACAACACTGCGGCTGTAACTAATACTACTGAGGTGTACACTTGTAAGTGGTTAAAATGGGAAATTGGGTTGTATATATGTTACTGCAATAAGAAGTTTTTTGTTTTTTGTTGTTGTTGTTGTTGTTAATAGTTTCAACTCTCAACACCCCAGTCTCATAAATGTAACCTTTTTTGGAAATAGGGTCTTTGAAGATGTGACCGGTTAAAATGAGGACAAACTGGATTAGGGTGGGTCCTAATCAATAGGACTGGTGTTCTTATGAGAAGAGGGGAGGAGACACACAGATAGGCGCTGGGGAGAAGTTCACGTGAACTTCTCATGAGAGATGAGATGGAGAGATGGAAGTGCCTCGTCTATGAGCCAAGAAGTGCCGAAGATGGCCAGCAAACACCAGAAGCCGGGAGAGGCCAGGAAGGATTCTTCTCTACAGGTTTCAGATGAAGCATGACTCTGCTAACATCTTGATTTGGGACTCCTAGTCTCCAGAGCTGCAAGGAAATCCAGGCTGGGGTACTTTGTTACACCAGCCCTAGGAAACTAAGACAAACAGCTAAGCTTCATAGGTGATCTCTATGTGTCAAGCACACTGCTAGGCAAAACAATGCTGTAAGTTATGTTCTGCTATTATCCCATTTTAGGGAAGAAGAAATGGGGGCTCAGTGAGTTTAGATGTGGTCCAAGTGAGGCAGGTAAAAAGACAAAAGGAAGCAGATTTCAAACTCACAGTCTAGAAGAATTTTCTAACAATTAGGTCTCTTGAAAAATGCAACAGGAAGCCTCATTCCTTTCCTACTCCAAACTGTTTTGAGATTCCCATCCTCTGACACTCAGGATGAAGCCACACCCAGGTGCACTGGTCCAGGTGAACTTGCCTGGTCTCCAATTCCCAGTCTTGCCCCCACAGATTATCCTCCCTCCCACAGTCTGTCCTCCCCCATATAGCAGCCAGAGGGCACCTGTGAGCACCTGAGTAACGCCCAACTCCTCAGAACCTTCAGAGCATCCCATTTACTCATTAATGTGTTCGTTTCTAACAACTATTTATTGAACACCTACTGTGTGCTAGGCTCTGTGCTGACATTCTAGTGGGAAGAATCAGACAACAAAATGAATCAGTCAACCATATACAGAATAGAAGGTTAAAAGGGCATTTTCTCCTTTGAGAAAAATTAAGTTTGGAAGGAACATGGGAGTGTATGGGGAGTTGCAATTTAAATCTAAAGTCTCTACAAGGTGTACACACACACACAGTGTGGCTCCCCTCCCCTCCCCTCCCTGCCCTCCTCTTCTCTTCCTCTCCCCCTTGCTTACTCTTCTCCAGTCTCACTGGTCTCCTCAGTGTTCCCCATACTTTTCCAAGCTATCTCTATCACAGGGCCTCTGTATTTGTTGTAACTCTTCCCCCAGGATATCCAAATGTCACCTCCCTCACTTCATTCAGGTCTCTGCTCAAATGTGTCAATTGCTCAGAGAGCCCTGCTTGACCATCCAATCAAAAATAGACCCCTATTACTCTCAGTTCCCCTTATTTCATTTGAGGTTCCTTTAAAGCACTTATGACCATCTTGATGTAGATTTATCTATATCGCTATGTGTTACTTCCCACCCCTGCCCTAGAATGTCAGTTCCATGAGGACAAGGAATTTTGTCCACTATTATATCCCTGGCACCCAGAGTAGAGCCTAACATGTATTAGGTGCTCAATAAATATTTTTTGAATAAATGAGTGAGTGGATGAATGAAGATGCCCTCTAAGAGAATTCTTTTTGCTTAGGTAAGATGAGGAGGGATCATGTAACAGGCAGATGTTCAGGGTTGTTCACAAATGTTGGGCAATTACTCTCTGTCCAAGAGATGGGAGAGCCTCACTTCTCACTCTCCTTGAGGTCAAGCATGGTCATGTAACTTGCTTTGACCAATGAAATTGAGCAAAAGTAACATGTGTCACTTCCAGAGCGAAGTGTTAGGAGCCAGTGGGTAGGTGATTTAGTGTGTCTTCCTCTTCCTACTTCCGTGATCACGTCGTGATGAAGCCTTCGTCATCCCGGGTCCCTGGATCAGCACCACGGACAGATCCCCCAACCCACCCCTGCAAGGCAATGATACACAGTAGAAGCAAGACATAACCTGCGCTGTGCAAACCACTGATATTTGAGGTTGTTTGTTACTGCAGTATATAACTCAGTTTGTCTTTACTGATACATAATATCTAGGGCCTTTCCCCCAAGAAAACTGTAAAGAAAATGCATGCATTCTGAGCTTTGGTTCTTCATAGGGAATCCTGACTTTTGCTGGTGGTAGCTCAGACCCTTCCCACTCCTCCCGTGAGAAGAATAGAATACCCCTCCCTCTTTCCCCTCCCCTCCCCTTTGCAAGGGCATTCCGTGCAACATTCAGGAACTCACTTCAGGCCCCATAATGGTGGCAGCCGCTGGCGATGGGGCTGACAGCTCTTAGTCTGGTGCTGAATTTATGGTCCCCAAGAGAGGAGCCATTTTGCTGAAGGCTCCCATCCCACAGGGATGTTTTATTGCTGGGACTTGGCCAAAGGTGTAGCGGCAGCAGATTTCTGCCCCCTCCTTTTGAGAGGTGGTCTATAACCACCAGAATGTTAAGCTGGTTCTCCAGATTGAGGAGGGGGGAGCCAGAGACAAGCATGGCCAGAGGGACTGGGCTCACCCCTACCTCAACACTGAGGTCGTTTTTTTAAGTCCAACACCTGCATCCAACCTTCTTCCACATGGACTTTGGGGATTTCTAAACCCCTAAACCTCTCTTTGTTGGCATTCTTCCTACAAGTCGTCCTTACTAAGCACCTACTACAATCTGGTCATTTCTATTTGTTCTCCCTAATCCTTAAGAAAGCAGGATTATTGATTTGGACACTTGACTAATATTTATCAAGTGCACATAGGCCAACTGTGCATCAGACCTTATAGTCTCTATCTTATAGTCTAATGATAACTCCAAACTCTCCTTGGTGAATGAAGAAATTGGAGCTTAAAGAAATTAAGTAATTTCCACAAGGTCTCAAAGCAGGGCCAGAATTCAAACCCAGATATGTTTGACTCAAACTCTTATCATTAACTGCTCATCTACTATGTCAGGCACTGAGCTGGGGCTTTAAGCATCTACATGCTTAGCATGGAAGAGGTGCTCAATAGTTTGTTGAAAAAACAAATGGTTGGTTGGATGGATGGATGGATGGATGGATGGAACCAGTGAATAGATGCAAAAAGGATAAATGAGGAGATGTTGGATGGAGAATGAATGGATGGAGGGAAGGGTGGGTGCAGGGATAGATGGATAGAGATGAATGGATGGAGGGAGGGGTGTTACAGAAGGATGCATAAGAAACAGTCAATAAAGGATAGATAACTGGAGAGTTGAGCGGAGAGATAGATGGATGGGTGGATGGAAGAAAGGATAGGTGTAAAGACGCATGGATGGGTGAATAGATGGATGGATGGGGAGCTGGATGGTAGATCTGTCTTACGGATGATAGTTCTTTAAGATAGGGATTATCCACATTTTACAGATAAGAAAACTACAGCTCAGAGTGGTCACTGGCCCAGAATCATATAGCAAGTCAGTGGGAAGTCTAGATTCCAATGTGGGTCTATCAGACACCCAAGACCCTTCCTACAGCTCCCTCATGTCACAACCCCCCCCCCAATTCCGTCAATGTCTCAGTCCACAGAGCCCTTCTGGCAAGGCTTGGAGAGACTGAGGGCTGGGGTGGGAATCAGGGAGCCTTTGGTTCTCAGTGAGTGATTTCAAGGAAGCATTGCATTAAAGCACTGTTAGCTAAAGATGAGCAGAGTGGAGGACACTCCACACACACACACATACATATGGTAAACAGATATTACACACAGGAATCTCCCCACATGCTCTCAAAGCAGGCACACACACATTCAGTTACACATTTGCACATACACACTCACTTCCAGAGACATACACGACCATACTTATCTGCACACCAAAATGCTTGCATGCACATATGTACATACTTGCACAGATACATATACACACACAAAGTCATAACCTAGGGACACATTCTTACACACTTATGTACACATTTCCCAGATGCATACCATATGCTCTCATTTACATATACACCTGCACATAACACATGCACACATTTGCACAGCCTTAGATGGTGGGGGCAGGAGAATCTGGCTTCTGGTTTCAATGAGACACCCTCTCCCCACCCATTCCCCAAAAGGCAGTGGAAAAAGCCTGTCTTATACTCAAGTATACAAACCCAGGGACGCACTCATTTAGACTCACACTTATATGCATACGTGCAATCATGTACGTCACACAAACCCATGGTCAGGAACACAAAATTGCAGGTACACACTCAGATATACCCACTCCCTGACACACTCACTCAGGGACACACCCATGCTCATTCTGAAATACACTGTCACACACAGGCTGACACACTTGGGCCCCTGTGCGGGCAATGCACAAAAACCTTCTCCTTGCAACCCACACTCACCCTTCCCCCACACGCACACCAAAACATATGTACTGAAACACATGCATGGATGTACACACCAGGACATACCCAAATTCTTGGTGTGAGAGATGGACATGGACAGACACCTTGTCACTCGTTGGTTTCAAGTCTGACAATCTGGACTGAAAGCCTTCACCTGTGCCAAGCCCAATGCCACTACTCTCCAGGGGCCAGACAAATCCTGGACACAGCAGATGGTACACCCCACCCCCCAAAACACACACACTCACAATTGCCTCCAACCTTTAGGATCAAAGAAGCCCCTTTCCTTCCAGCAAGGGGAGGGACAGAAGAGGTGGGATGGCCATTGCGAGCTTAAGGAGACCTGGCAAAGCTAAGATCTTGCAGCAGAAGATAGGAAGCCCATCCCTCCAGTCCCAGGTTGATGGATGAGAGGAAGAGGCTACCAGAGAGGTGAGGGGTGGAATGAAGCAGGAGAGGCAGAGCTGGAGAGGCTGAGGGAAGTTTGCCATGAAGGGCAACCCCTCCTGTCTCCCCCCACCCCAGGATCCCTACTGTGAACCTGACTGAGCCCCTCCCCCCCCACCCGGGGAAGCTCTGTGGCCAGGGAAGTGGGAGGATGAAAGAGGGATAGAGGGGGTAGGATGGGATGGAGGGGCAATCCTGCAGCTTCTGGAGGCAGCGTCACCCCTGCCCAAGCCTGAGACCCACCTGCCTCCCAGGGAGGGCGAGTTACGGGAATAAATATTCAGCACCTAATGAGACAGGTAATGAGATTGTGGGGGGTGGGGGGGTGAGGCTCATACAAGGGGGAGAAAGAGTCAGACAAAAAGAGATAGAGTTAGAGACCAGGCGACAGAGAGAAACATACACGGAGAGACCGAAATAGAGAGAGAGAAGCACAGCAGAAGAGAGAGAAACAAGAGTCGGGAAGTGCTCAGAGACACCTAGGGGGACCCTGAAGGTGGGGACACTCGGAGACCCCGAGAACCCCGAATTCAGAAGCAGGGTCCTTCCCAGCAGCCACCACACCCCCGCCTGGAGGTCTCACCCTCGGGCTCTGAGGGGCTTAGTGGGGACCCCGCGGCTCAATTCCGCAGCCCCCGCCGCCTCCGCCGCGGGTGGGGGGCGGGGAGGCGGGAGCGAGACTCGTAGGTGGTTGCCGCTCGGACCCGGCTCACCATCCTACTACTAATAAACAGTCACAATTGTAAGCGTAAGAGACAGGAAGGGCGCGGAGAGGGCTGGGGGTCCTGGGGCTCCCTCCGCCTCCGCGCCCTGCGCCCCGGGAGGGAGCTCCCCACCCACACCCCAGCCCCGGCGACGCGCGGGGAAGTCGAGGCAGGGGCGGGGACCCGGGGACTGCGGCGGCGGCGGCGCGGGCACCACGCCCCCCCCACCCCCGGGAGCGCCCCCAGCGCCGCGGCCACTCACGATTTTCTCCGAGGCGCCCGCGCGGGACACGGTGCCGTTGAGCCCCACGAGGGAGGGCAGCGTCTGCGACATCCAGTTGGTGACCATGGCCATGGTGCTGAGTACAGCCCCGATCTTGAGCAACGGCACCGACATCGCGCCCCCGCCTCATGCCCCGGGCGGCCCGGGGGACGCGAGCGCAGGCTGCTGGGCTCCGCTCCGCGAGCGCCGCTCGGCCGCCTCCACCCCCCCGCGCCTCCGCGCCGGGCACTTCCAGCCGCCGTGACGTCACGGCTCCGGCCCTGGGCCGGCGTGGGGCGCCCGGGCAGCCCCCACCCCTCCGCGTCGCGGCCCCCCGCCGGGTTCGCCCCCCCACCCCCAACCGGCGGCACTCCCAGTCCCGCCCCCCGGTGGTATTCCCTCTCCAGCCCCCCACCTTGGGCGGCACCCCCCCACCAATCCGAGCTGTATTCCCGCTCTTCCCCCCATCCGCACCCCAGCGGCAATCCCCGGCCGCCCGCCGCGCGCAGCCCCTCTCCAAACCCCTGCGTTTCAAGGGGCAGCCGCCCCCCTCCACAGTGGTCAGGGGCCGGGATTGCAAATCCCCGCCCACCCGCTGCGAGGAAGCCCACCCCGGTTGTGGGGGCGAGACTCTGGGGCGCTCCCCAGAATCGGTCAGCCGAGGGTCTCCTCTTCCCCCGGGAAGGGGCTTCCCCGGCACCAGGACGCGCTGGGGACCCCCCTCTGTCGTCTGGGAGCGAGGGCAGTCCCGGGTGGCGCGGCTAGGGGGCCGGTAGGCGCGAATCTTTGCACGAAGGTGCGGTTATGGGGGTCCCCGGGGCAGCGGGCGGGCTTCCCTTTACCCCGCGGGGCAGCGTTATTAGGCCGGGGGCGCACGAGGCCGCCCTTGGCAGGCGAGTCCCAGGCGGGGCTAGACTCGCAACTTGAACTTGGGGTGGAGGCGGGGACCTTAGGCTTCTGACCCTCCTCCCTGTCCCCGGGGACCGGCCCCCGGACCCGCCCCTCGGGGGAGGGGAGCGCAGTCGCCTCTCCCACGCCCCCCACGGTGACCACGCGCCCGCCGGCGGCGGGGGCGCCGGGCCGCGCGGAGGTGCGCGGGGCGGGTTTTAATTTTCTCCGTTTTCCCTGCACTCACGCCCCCTCCTGGCGTCCCCGCATCACCTCGCGCCGCCGTCGCGCTCAGCCCGCGGCCGCCGCCGTCTGGAGGCGGGGATGACTCAGGCCTTTCCCCGCGGCGGCGGCGGCGGAGGGCTCACCAACCCGCGAGCGCCGAACTTGGGGAAAGAGTGGGGCGTGTGTCTCGTAACCGTCATTTTTCCCTGAGCACGACAACCTCGAGAGCCCGAATCTGCCCCTGTGCGTCCTCCAGCGATGACTTCCCTCTCTGTGCCTCAGTTTCCGCTTCTGCAGAGTGGGTGGCTGGGAGGACCCTGTAGACCTAACGCGCGCAGAGGGCTAGGGCATCCCGAGAATCAAGAGAAAGATCGATTGGGCATCGGTTATGCCCTCGGCGCTGTGAAAACAGGCAAAAGTCGGCTGCCTTCGTGGAGCTGAACATTCATACTGGGCGAGACAGACAAGAGAGAGGAGAAAGTAAAATACATAAAATGTCAAGATAGGGGGATACGAACTAAGAGGAGAGTTAACTCCAAACAGGGTGGTTGGGAAGGTGACATGTGAGCAGAGACCTGAAAGGGGGGCGTGGCCGGGGGTGGGGAGTGGAGGGTGAGGGATGAGGAGGGGGGGTGGAAGGGGGTCCACGGAGCGAAAGCAGGAAAATGCAAAGGCCCTGGGGCAGGAGAATGATGCATTCAAGGAACAGGAAAGAGGCCAATTGGTTGGAGCAGAATGAGCCAAGGGGAGATGGGGGAAGAAGGGGAGATGGTGCTTATAAAACATTTTGTGGGGTGTCTGGGACATAGTGTTTCATAATAATAGCTGCCGTCACCATCATCTCCATTATGATTACATTCAACTCCTAAATGAGCTTAGGAAATATAAGCTATGTCCTTGCCCACTTGTACCAAAGCTTGCATTTATGGGTGCTGAACACTTTGCAAATACCTTCTTGTTTGCTGCACTTGCTGAGCATTACCCACCCTATTTACCTCTGAGGAAACAGCTCAGACAGGAGAAGGGGCCTCAGCAGGTAAGCGAGGGCCCAGACCCAAGGACCACAGGCTTAGAGAATTTGGAACCCAACAGTCCTCCTTGTCCCTCTCTTGCCATTGGTACTGCAGGAAATTGCTCCAGGAGCTCATGGCCAAATTTCTCCAAGGAGGGTCAGCACTCCACATCCAACACTTGCTGATTCCACTTTCTCACCTCCCACCTCCTCCATGCTTCCAAAACCCCTCTCATAAAGGCACCAGCGACCTCCCATTTGACTGTCCTATCTAACCTATCTCTTGATAGGTTAGTCTCCATGGATTGTCTCCCCACCCCCCTTCTTGGAAGTCACGTCTCCCTTGATTTCAGAGACGCTTGATCCTTTCCTAATTCTGCTCCCACTTCTCTGTCTGTGCTGTCTCCTTTGGGGCACCCCTCCTGCCTACTCCCTAAATGTCTGTATCTCCCAGGGATTTGTCCCCTGCCCCTCTCATTCTGCATACCGTGCCTGAACCATCCCACCCACTCCAGAGGTTTTGATTCTATCCAGCACATTCACGCCTCAGAACTTTGCACCTGCTAGTCCCTCTACCCAGAACACAGTTACCGCAGATACTCACATATGAGCTTCATTACTTCATTTGTATCTCTGCTGTCTTGTGTGGGTCACAGCGGTGCCCTGCCCTTCTCTAGAAAACTACATTTCCCAGATTCCACTGCACACTGGCTTCCTGTTAGGTTCATCCAATGGGAGGCACTGGAAGGAAATTTGGAGAGTGCAGAAAAAGAGAAGGCAGGGTGTTTCTCTCCTCTCTTTCCTCTTGAGAGGGGGTGGGATTCCATGGTGGCTGCACTCCCTCCAAGTCCCAGCTCCCACACAAGAATCCATTCTTTTTTATACCACCCCTTTCCAGTGTCCCTCCAGCAACTTTTTGCTGTGGTTTATTGGCTGGATTCCTTCAACGCCCTGTTCAGCTTCTCAACTCTTCTATCTACCACTTAACCAATTCCCTGTATTAAAGTCCCTCTGTCTGAAACACCTGAAGTGGTTTGTTTTCCTGCCTGGATCCTAAGTGATATATAGGTATGTAGTGCAAAAGGCCTTCCCCAGCCACCTTACCTAAGACAGCCGCCCCCATCACTCTCTGCCCCTTATGCAACCTTTTTGTTGTTGTTGTTGTTTTAACAGCATTTATCACCATGCAATGTTGATATGTTATAGTTCTATTTGTTTATGGTATATCTCCCCACTAGACTCTCAGTTCCACAAGGAAACTAAAATATCCGTATTTTTCACAATTGCATGCTCAGGAACTAGAACAAGGCTTGGCATAGAGTAAGTGCTCAAGAAATCGTGGATTGACTGACTGAAGCTAGAAGCTGAAGCCTCCCTAAGGTATATCTACAGCCCAGATCTCCACCTTGAGCTCAGACCCTATACCACCTGCCTCTGTAAACTATTCTACTGTGTGTTCTACAAAAACTTTAAACTCAACACATTTAGAAAGGCATTCCCCAAACCACATCACAGCATGAGAACCACACCCACTGAAATAATCTAAATAAAAAAGATGGACAATGAGCCACTGGGGACATGCAAATTAAAACTACAATCAGATACAACTTCACACCCACTAGGATGGCTGGATCAATCAATAAACAAATTATAAAAGGAAAATAAATACAGTTGAGGTTGTGGAGAAATTGGAACCTTTGTCCACTGCTGTTGGGAATGTAAAATACTATCTTTCACAGTTAAGTGTAATGAAAAGTGAAACACAGAATTACTATATGACCTGGTAATCCCATCCTGGGTCTATGTACAGAAGATTTGAAAACAGGGACTCAGATACTTGTATACCAGTGTTCATAGCAGCATTATTTACAGTAGCCAGAAGGTGAAACAACCCAAATGTCCATCAACAGATGAACAGATTAATGGGAATAAAGAAATGTTGCAACCACTTTGAAAAACCGTTTAGCAATTTCTTAAAAAGTTAAACAGAATATCACCATAAGACCCAACAATTCCATCTACCCAAAAGAAATAAAAGAACATGTCCATTAAAAAATTTATATGCAAATACTCATAGCAACAATTTTCATAATGAATGAAACAGTCTAGATGTCCATCAACAGGTGAAGGAACGAATTGTAGTACAACCAGTCAGTAGTTGATTCCTTTGTAATGCTGAACTGCTGATAATAATACAACACAGATAAGCCTCAAAAATATTTTAAGTGAAAGAAGCCAGACACAAAAGGCCACATATATTATGATTGCATTTGTACAAAATATCTAAGAAAGACAAATCAGTAGAGACAGAAAGATTAGTCATTGCTGGTGGGAGTGGGGATTGACTGCAAATGAGAAAAAGGGATCTTTGGAGGGGTGAAAGAAACATTCTAAAAACTGGATTGTGTTGATGGTTGGCCAACTCTGTACATTTACTCAAAATTCACTGCATCGTATACTTAAGTGCATTTCAAGGTGTGTAAATCACACCTCAGTGAAACCACTAGAAAGGGGGGAGTCATTCTTAAACTTTACCTGCAAGCCTCCTCCTCTGAGGCACCGGCATGAACAATATGTGCCCTGAATTCTTTGCTTGCCTTACCCTAGTCCTGGCCCTAATGTAACCACAATCAGGAACTGGAGAGTGTACTTCCTTTACCTTCCCTTCTACATCCCTACTCCTCCATCCAAACCAGCAACCAACATCTGCTGACCCTGATGCAGAAATAGCTCCAGAAAGCACCCCCTCCTCTCCATCACTGCCAGCATTCTAAGCATAGCGTTGGGAAGCCAGCCAAAGAAAGGTTTTTCCCTCAAAATCCCCAGAAGGAAAAAAAAATCATAATTGTCAGAATTGATAACAATAATTAGTAAGGTTTGTTGAATACTTACCATGGGCTAAGTATTTGCAGCATTGTTCATGTAATGACTCATTTAACCCTCAGAATACCCCCATGAAGTAGATATTATTACAATTCCCATTTTAAAGATGAGGAAATAGAGGCTCAGAGATGGACCCAGGATTCGAGCCCAGGTATTCAGCCTCCGGAATCCACATGATGCTGGTTCAACTGGAAATACCCATAGGGAAAAAAATGAATTTTGATCCCTACTTCACATTATGTGCAAACATCCATTCTAATCCCTATCAAAATTCCAACAGCCTTTTTTGCAGAAAAAGAAAAGTCAGTCCTGGAATTCTATGGAATTGCAAGGGATCCCAAATAGCCAAAATATCTTGAAAAAAAGCAAGGTTGGAAGACTCAAAACCTACTACAGAGTTACAATAATCAAAACAGTGTGGCACTGGCATAAAGACAGGCATATAGGCCAATGGAATGGAATCAAGAGTCCATAAATAAACCCACACATCTACAGCCAATTGATTTTCAGCAAGGGTGTCAAGTTCATTCAATGGGGAAAGAATAGTCTCTTCAACAAATAGTGCTCGGAGAACTGGATTTACACGTGCTAAAGAATGAAGCCGGATCTCTACCTCATATCTTAGACAAAAAAAAGTAACTCAAAGTGGATCAACAGCATAAATATAAGACCAAAACCCATGAAACTCCTAAAAGAAAACATAGAAGGATTTTAATGACCTTGGGTTTGGCAATAAAGTCTTACATATAGCACCATAAGCACAAGCAACAATAGAAAAAAAAAGATAAATTGAACTTCATCAAAGTTTAAAACTTTTGTGCCTTGAAAGACATTATCAGGAAAGTGAAAAGACAACCTACAGAGCAGGAGAAAATGTTTGGAAACCGTATATCTGATAAGGGTTTAATACTGAGAATATATAAAGAACTCGTATGCCTCAACAATAAAAAGACAAACAACTCAATTTAAAACTAGGCAAAGACTGTTTGTTGCTCAGATGTTGCCTGCCTCTTTGACTAAGCTACCTTCACCAGTGAACACACTGCCCTCCCCCCTAAATGGGACCTGACTCCCAGGTGTATAAATCTCCCTGGCAATGCAGGATATGACTCCCAGGGATGAATCTGGACCCGGCATCATGGGATTGAGAACATCTTCTTGACCAAAAGGGGGATGCGAGATGAAATGAAATAAACTTTCAGTGGCTGAGAGATTCCAAATGGAGTTGAGAGGTCACTCTGGTGGACATTCTTATGCACTATATAGATAATTCTTTTTAGGTTTTAATGTATTGGAATAGCTAGGAGTAAATGCCTGAAACTACCAAACTCAAACCCAGTAGCCTTGACTCTAGAAGACGATTGTATAACAATGTAGATTACAAGGGGTGACAGTGTGTTTGTGAAAACCTT